>QZGG01000846.1:0-96234 GCA_006409495.1 Sedum album | reverse complement strand
ACTCTCTAACACGAGGCATTAATATTCTGGATTAGATATCAGAGACTTCTAATCTCCAAAATAAAAGGCTTTATCAAAATAATTTTCTGCACATGAGTAGTTCTACTAAAGAACAAAGTCCTTAGTTTATCAAACAGTTCAAATGTGGTAACTGGTATTTATAACCAGGAGCTGTGCTTGATGTAACTGAATTCAGTATATCCAAGACTAGTTACTAGACACATACATAACCCTACACCTTGTACCTGATCCAAAGTTTCAATACACCACCACAAAAAGAACTACTCTTACCTGGAGAAGTGGCCCGCAATCCAGCCTGAAGTCATCATCCTGATCATCCATGTCCTGAACTCTCACCTTCACCTTGGGATACACTGCAACACATTACACAAACAAGTTTTAAACAAAACTTGAACCAAATTTCTCACCTTTTTATAATAATCTCAACTTTGAACAACAACTCAAAATACACAAATCAGTAAACATCAAATCACAACAGTAATATTAGAGACACCCCAGATCAAAAGCTCACTTCTTTCGATCGACCCAGTTCACGATTTCACCAGTAGACAGATTGTGGCTCGGGCATACAAGTCTTAGCTTTTACTAATAAAAAATGTATCTTTATACAGAGAATAACAGTGAGCAAGGCAAAGCAAAGACGACTCTTGCGAGGCAGAAAAGGAGGAAAGGAAAGGGCGGAGAAGAAGCAGATGACGCAATTGAAATTGAAGCGTTTTGTTGACTGGATCATCTTCCTCTCCTACTTTCTTGCTTCTTTAACAACGGCTGAATACTTTTAATTGGACCACGTTTTTGATTTCGATTTTGAACCGCTTCGTTAGAAAATTGATTAATGATTTAGATTAGTAGGGTTTTGGAAATGAGAGTTGACAAGTCGGAATGAGATTAAATATTGAATTGAATTAAAATATTTTAATGGTTGAAAATGATTAGGGGAAAATCAGAGAAGTTTGGGGTAGATGAAGATAATTAACCTAATTATTTTTTGGTAAAAAAAACTGTAAACAGAATAAGTTTTGAGGTCAGGAGATTTCCCCATTTTCATAAAAAATACTACCGATAAAAATTGTCCAATGCTACCTTGAACTTTTGAAAATATTTTTGAATTAATTAGTGTATTTAACATAAGACAAATGATCGGTGCGTACCGAATGTCTAAATGACAAAAATAATCAGCTTTGTTTTTTTAACTTGTCATAGCCAAGGACATTCGGGCATTTTGTAAAAATTACCCAAATGAATATATGTAAACCATCTATCTCTATTTTGGTTAATTTTGAATACGTGGCAGCATTCGAGAGCTTGGTATGCATCGAATCCCGATGCGTTTAAAACTGCTCTTTACATAATAATAGAAATAATTTTTTGACATAAGCAATTGCTTTTTTTAATTGTCATAAAATCGATTAATCTGTAAATTTCAGCTTGAACAATTCAATAAACTAGCAATGCGTATGTATCAACAGCACCGGCCGTCTTTTTCTTCTCCTCACTCATGTTGCTTTCATGGGGTCTTCTGCCACTATAATGTCAACGACTGAGTGCCACAACTTTTGCCTCCATGCCTTCCCTCCACAACATCATGCAGTGCCAAGACACGAGGAAATTGATCCTAAAATGCTGTGAAACAGCGCATAAACAATGAATGTGTAACTTGAGACATATTTAGCAGTTGAAACTGCTGGACACTTGAATCCAACGGTTGTTGTAATGAGTTATTGCCACAGGTTAAGATAATAGAGACAATTAAGAGATGGAATGATTAGCTTCTCACAAAATGTGAAAAATGATGCATCCAGGGTGATTCGAACTTGAGCGCTCTTGATTATTAGACCACGACTATCCGGCGACCACTTCTTTTACCATATGTTGAATTATTGATAATAAAAAATTGAGACTGTTTCTCGCAATCTCACGAGAAAATATTTGTGCCATCTTTACCCTATAACCACATATGACCTCTTTTTGCGTAGTGCTATTGAGCAATAAAATATATAAGAAAAAACATACATTTGATTCTTCCTTCCCAATTCAACATCATCTTTTGCAAAAAAACAGCAATAGTGAGGCAATAGCTTGCCAATTTGACTAAAGAAGTTTTTTAAGAAATTTCCAATCATGTTTGCAATTTTGTTCTTCAAGTTCAGCTCCTTTAGTGCCCAGCTTGAGTTTTATCTTATACAATGTTCTTCGGTTATTCTGATTGAAGAAATTAAGTTTATATATAGTGTGACAAGATTCTTTATAATTTTAGCATTTGTTTCATACATTTCGAAGATTCGAATGAACGTTGTCTAGTTTTTTGTACTAAGCTGCCGATCAAATTTCTTCTTCATCCCCCTTCCAGCATCAGAAAAACTCCTGAAATAAGTCACGTTTCCCTCATATCCTAACTTTGGGCTCATAGCAGAAATCTTCGAACAAATTCCATTCAAAAACCCATCTTTCTTCTGGCCTTTTTGCTCGTCCTCATCGTCTTCGTCCTCAAGTAAAGGAGATCCTGACTCCTGAAATGTTGGAGAATTCCAAAGATGAGTTCCCTCATCATCAACATTACCACTACTTTGTCTACTCATTCTTGTTAAACCGGTTCTGTTCACAGGATTCTCATATTGTCTTGTTTGCCCTGCATATGCCCATCCGTTGGATGTAGGTTTTGATGCCTTTGAGGGAGTTTTTGAGTCAAAAAACTCTTCCTGATCGCAGCCGCTCCAGGTTGAGCTCGCGGAAGAAAATGTACCGAATGAGGATCTTGCAGAGTTGGCCGAGGAGGGAGATGAGGAAGAGGAAGTCGGAGGGGACATGTGCAAACTTCCGAAGCCTTGGATCTCCTTTGTGATCTTAAGAGCTTTTAGTCTTGCTTCTTTTAGAATTTCTCCTCCTCTCAGAAGCTGCATTATTCTTTCTGATTTTCTCTGCATTGCAGCTCCCCAGTCGAACCTAGGCACACGAAAAAGTTGAACTTCAGATCTTTACGACGATTCTGCATAAGATTTTACATATTCATGGGCATGACGCGAACATCTGTACATAAGTGCATACCCTTTGTCATCTACATATTTGAATGACGCAAGTTCTTGTATGACATCAATGTCACAAATAAATTCATGGGCAAATTCCTCCGGACCGTGAGTGAGTAAGAACTCGAGCAGCACCAGAGATTTATAAGACTGCCTCCATTGCTTCCAGTCAACGTTATAAAGTCTGCATCAATTGCAAGTCTCAGATAAATGCTTGTTTAGGCTTGAACTTAGGCCTTAGGCCTTATGTTGTATATGTGCATAGTACATACTAGGGATGCACATCCGGGTCGACCCGGACCGACCCGACCCGAATTGACCCGGTCCGGATTGACCCGATGACCCGGGTTTTGTTCAATGGGTGACCCGATGACCGACCCGACCCGTGAAATTCCGGTCCGGTCCCGGTCCGATCCCGGTCCGATCCGGGTCGATCCCGGATCATTTTAGTGTAATTTTAAATAAAAATTCGGTCCCGGTCCGGGTCGTGACCCGGAAATTTCTAAAACTCATGACCCGAAGACCGACCCGGCCCGAAATATCCTGGTCCGATCTTGACCTGACCCGAGAAAATCCGGTCCGGTCCGATCCGGGTCATTTTTGTACTACATACCTTCTGTGAAGAACATCGACGACTCTCCAATAATCGTCTATGTCAAAAGATGCATCAGCAATTCTTGTCATTGTCTTCGCATCAGGTCCCCATGGATCGCTGTTCGTTACTTCCTCCGCCAACCTGAGTGATGAAACCACAGCTTGAATAAAAATAAAAACAAGTCCATTTGGGAAATTACTTACAACTCAGCTTGAGTAACATCTGTGAGAACCAGCCTAGCTGTTTTGTACTTCTCTTGTATGTATGAAGATGCTTGCTTCTTAAGCTGATCTATGAACATTGTTCCCATACTGTTGGGTTATTATTAACCTGTTGGTGTCTTGAGTTGTTCTCTGATCATATAAAGAAAAAACAAGACAATACAATGCTGTTGATGTTAAGAATAAATTCCAAATTGCGGACGAGGGTGGGCGTAACTAGGTTTTAAAGGGAACCATGACTGTAGATATGAGTAAACTGATGATGAATAGAGATTTGTGATATTAGCAACAAGTGTTTGGGAAGCCATAGATGTAGCTAGGAAATGAAGTTTTGAGTCACAAATGCTTGTTGACCAAGTTGTGTTTTTTTCTTTTTCATGTCGGATGCAAATGTTGGTGGAACAAAAAATTAGGATGTTCCAACACAGGTATTTATGGTCATCAAGTACTTTATTTTATGTGGTGATGTCTGAATTGTTCATCAAATATATTTGTTTGGGAAAATCACCATTATAATATTCATGGCTACGCAATTAAAAAATGTGACATACATTTAAGTCTAATTTTTTTAAATAAATTAGAGGGATTCAAATGACTCTTAAAGATAAAAAACATGTTTACACATGTCTCATATCTAAACATTAGGGTTAATTTTAAGAGAAACAATTTTTTTAGTGTGACGAAGAAACTTTATTCAACTGATAGATTAGATCTATCTATTGGTTGAAATTAAATTATTTTTAATTAAATTAAAATGAATTAGCAGAAAATAAGGGGCGGTTAAAAAATTACAGTTATCAATATTAATCGTTGTTGATAAAAATCATTAATTTGATGTCTTTCTGTTTCACATAATATTACAATATAAATATTATCTTTGATTTATTACAATTAACCTTAAAATATATATTAAAGTGAAAATCAATAAATACACGTGAAAACTCTTAGACACCATTTTTAGACAGCTGTGAAAATCAATAAACACATCGTCTTCATTTTGTGGTGATAACAAACATTTTCATCAAGCCCAGCCCAGTTGACATTGACTGAATTTTACGCGGGAGACAGTAATCAAAGCAGCACTCGGTGTTCGAATCAAACCCTAATTTCCCAAATTCACTGCTCACTTCTCTCTCCACATTCTCAGTCGTCCTTCGCTCAATGGAAAATGTAGACGTAATCACATTGTCAGAACTCCTCAAACGTTCCCGTTCGTGTACATCCGCTTCCTCTCTTCACTCCGCATCTTCCAGTAGACCACATGCGCCGCACGGACCATCTCCAGTGACTATCGACTCCGGATTTGGACCCGGTGAGTGTGATAAAGATTCAACCTTTTCGACTCTTGAGTTTCTGGGTCGGCGTGCTGTTCTGGTAGGAAGGGTTGTTTTGCCTTCTGAAGAGTATTTGAAGATTTGTAAATGTCCCAGTGGAAAATGTAATTGCCTGTTGTTTTTCGATGGATATGGTGTAATATGCTGTGATGTTTTGAGGTTTGATGTTGGTATTGTTGAGAAGGAGATTCGCGTGTGTTCGTGGAATTATATTCATTTTGATGGAAATGGAGGGTTATTAGAGATTATTGAATGGGAATTTTTGGAATCGGTTTCTAGTGGATGGATTAGGCAATGTTCTGGTGTGAGTTCGTTAGGGAATACCCATTCTGGGGGTTGTAGTGATGATCGAAAGGCAAGATATTTTGCACATGGGTTTGTAGAAGCAGTTAGTCCTGTAAAGGTTCAAAGAATAGAGGATAAGGAAAATGTCGGTGGTACTTGTTTGAATGGGTTTCTGGTTGAAATAATGAGTTGCGATTGTAATTTTTGCAAATCAAAGGATTCTGAAGCTGTATTTTTCAATGTAAGTAGAGGATCAGAAGGTCATAGTTATGATAAACGCTTGACTGTATACTTTTTTGGATCCATGTCTGCTTTGCATCCTGTGATTACAAAACTTGTTGGGAGTTTTGTTTTCTTATCTTTCTTGAGGAAAAAGATGGTTTTTATCGGACGGAAGGACTGTCAGCTTATGTATATAACTTCTAAGCAGACTTTCTTGAGAGTTTTGAAGATGATCAGTAGGAAATTGTTGGATAAAAGTATGTTATATAAAGGAAAGTGCGAGTTTGGTGTATATACTGGTGTAATAAAAGGTATATATGAGCAAGGCAAGATTATGGAATTAGACAATGAAGTTTGGCTTCTGTTTGCCGACAGTTCAGCTTCACTACTTCATAGTCTTAGGGTTGGTGCACTTGTAAGTATTTAGGCACTGTCATTCACAGCTGATGAGATTAGTGGTATATTATGAATTACATTGTATTTCCTTTCTTTCTGATTTTTGATTCCTAATTTTCTAGTTTACCCTGTAGATAACAGTGCAAAATGTGCATTTTGTGAAGTGTAAATTTTCTTGGACCAAAACGCTTATACTTGGTGGATGTGTGAGGACAACCATAACCATTCAGTACTTTTCTCCTCTAACAGCCAGGTATAGCACATTAAGTTGCTTGTTTGGCTTACATTTTCTTATACATGAGTGCTAATGTGTTTCCTGTTGTACAGTGTTTATACATTTTCTCGGTCGCCTAGTCAGATTGGGAAGTTTATCGATTCACTTACATTTTCTGCAAGGCTGTGGTGAGATATTTATGCTTCTTTTTGAACCGCATTGTGTTCGCTTTATGCTGTTGGATTTAATTTGCAGTTGTTTCTGTGATTCAGGGTGCTACTTACTGTTGCATTATTTAGAGAAAAATTCGCTGGACTATTCTCTGAGAAGGAGGTACTGGGATCAAAAAATGTACAGTCATTGCTTTTTCTATTCTTTTCCCACTCTTCCCTTTCTGCTTCTCTCCGTTACTCAGTCCTTTTTATTTGATTGATAGTCACATTTATTTAGTTTTAACTCAATCAGACTGACGGAAGCACCTGCTGTCTTATCTTCTTATCAGTATAATAGTTATTTTTACTTAGTTGAACTCTGATCAGAAGGTTTTATTCTATCAGAGTAAAGGGTTGGCTCAAGCATATGCTAGTTGCTATTTACCATTTTCAAAGGCTAAATCTCAGGTATTTCAAAGCCTTTTTAATGACCATCTGAATGGGCAAAGTGGGTTCAGGTTTAAGAAAGATGCAACTTTTCTTCCATTGCCAGAATGAAGTCTTCTTGAATTTTTGTCACCATAATTCAAGTGCATGTGCCGGAGAAGCAAATAATGATCATCTTAAGCTGGTATCCTATATAATTGTTTGTTGATTCCTGTTTGGGCACTCATCTCTAATCAAAAGCACTAACTATAAAAATGAATTGCTACTCATTTCAGGCTCTTCCCATTTCAAAATTTATCCACCTATTTGGATATAGTCAGCAGAGAAAGGGTATAAGTCGCTCTCTTGCATACTATGAAGGCTTTGATCACCGGGCAACCAAAAAGATCGTGTCAAGCGAAGAAATCAATGTGGTTCTTGTTGGGACACTACAGGTAGCTTCTTTTATCTATAATCAATACTTACTGCTATGTTTTTCTGAAGTTAGCTCTATATTGCTTGCATCTGCTACCACAAGCATTTTACTTTGTTGACTGTTACGTTGAATATTTTTGTATTGATATAGTTCGCAATCCCTTTCAGATATCCCCATCCACTGGACGGTTGCAGTTAGTCGATGCGACTGGTAGCATCGATATAGTAATACTAAACCATTCATATAATTTGAATGCCCAAGACATATTCGAGGTATATATGCTAATCATTTTATATGATGTCGTCTCGCTTTATGTACAGGTTTAAATAAGTATTAATTGTGCATACATCATGGTTTATAGTCTTGGAAATTATGGAACATTTTTTCTCTGTTTCAGGTCAAAAGGTACAACCTTAATATAGAAGATTTGCCTGCACCAGTGGATACATCTGTACTTCGTGACAAAATGTTTTCACTCAAACACAGTTTTAAATATAGTCCACCTCCTAGGGTGGATATAGCTCCGTGTGTTTTCTGCCATGTGGAAGATGTGAATGTAGTCAATATTTCAAAAGACATGGAAAGCTACCTCAACAAAATTTGCAATGGTACATTTGATCTGCTCAAGGTGACTCACAAGTTTCCCAGGTTACAAAATGTAAGTGTTTATTCCATTTATTTTAACTGCTGTTTCTAAAAAAGCGGGTTTTTGATATATTTTTACACCAACTGATTTGTAATTCAGGCTGATCCAGCTAACTCAGATGATGTAAGTGTGTTTGCTGAGGCTATAATGTTGCCTTGGAAGTTAGTTGTAACCTCAAGATCTTCGTCTCCAGTAAAAGATTGTGAAGACGGGCGAGCTGATGTCGTTCAGCACATTGGATGTTATTGTGACCACGAGAACTCTTACAATAAAAGGCGCAAATGTGAACATGGACCATCAAATGGAATACAGAGTTCAATAAAAAGGTCGGATGGAATTAATGAAGAAGCAATTAGTTTTGGAAAAGATATCCACATTTGCCACTCTGGTTATCCAGTTCAGCTTCCATGTTCTGTAAAATTTAGAAGTTGGGACAGTCACAACAGGATTTCCAGGATTTATGAATCTTGTGAAGTCTGATTTTTTGAGAGGTTGTAATTCGACATCTGGTGCACACAAGATTCTTCTGGAGTTCAAGTTTGATAGCTTTTTACAGTTTGAGGTAATGGGACATCCTTAGGCTTATTCTTTGTCAACTGTCAGGATGGCAAGTCAGCTTGATAAGCATTTGTTTTGACTTTTACAGGCTCTACAGATTGGGCGGTATCATGTCGTAAAGAATGACGAGTCCTGTGCAAGCTCAAAAAACAAATTCTATACTAAAGTTGTCATCTCGCAAGTACGAAGAATAATGACTCTTTGCTTCGCATACAATGATGTTGATTCTCAAGGCCATCTCCAGACTGAAATGATATCCCTGAGGAAGAACACTGAATGCTCAACAGCTTGTGCTGATCTTGAAGTCCATCTGTCATCCGAATTTAGAAGTTATTTGGAGGGAGATCCTAAGCATACCAATGAAGGACATCTCAATTTTCTTGTAGCACATCAAAGTATATGTAGTTCCCTTCCCACAGGGACTTTAATATCTTTCAATGGCCAAGTAGTGGCAGTAATTAGTTCTGACCAGGAATCTGTCATCGGTAAACCCACCTCTGAAGGTGCTGTTGCATTTAATCATATGTATCACCAAGGCAGCTCAACATACTCGAAGATTCGTGTCTTGATGAGCAACGGCATTGTAAGGAATCTTATGTGCTTCGAGTAAATAGGAGTTGCATATAAAGTATGTTTACTAACTTCTCATGAACTAGGTGAGGGATTTAATATGCTCCGGCGTCTACTCTTTTCCACTTGGATTCGGACCTGGTGTTGATGCACATTTTCATCGGATTCTTCATTCAAGGTTAGCATACATATGCAGCTTGTATATTGTTGGACTCTACAAGGAGCTTTTGTGAGCTGTCATATTAGACGCAATCATTTTAAACTGACAGGAGCGAAGATTATCTATTAACACCAGTCTCGTTTGTTGAAATCACCTCCATAAGAGCTTCCATTAAACCCAAGAGCTATGAACATTCCAATCTTTCACTTGCGCCAAGTTCGACTAAATTTTCAGCCTTTAACAGTGTCATCTCTGGTCTAATCTTCCAAATTATACAAGGCTCAAAGTCTGAGCCACAGTGGATTCGCTGTAGAGTACGTCAAGCTAAGTATTTATATCACTTGCTAAGACACCTTTTCCATATGTACTTTTCTCTTGGATGCTTTGCAGGTTGTTGCTATACATATACTTGTGTTTGAGAAAAATGATTGTGATGCAAAGCACGTAGACCACAAGCTTGCGGATTGTGTAGACATTCCACTTGCTGGATTCATTTTGGGTAAGATATCCGCAAACCCTGGAAAGCCAGACTCATGTGTAATAAGTTATTAATATGATTCTTTTGTTGTTAACAATTATAATGTGCATCTTCATTTACTTTTAACCTATTTATCTTAGATGATGGATCATGCACTTGTTGCTGTTGGGCAAATGCGGATATAGCAGCATCACTTCTGAAAATGGACAAGGAAGTTCCTTGGCAGGCTGTAGAAAGTAGGAGCCGGAAGGAAAGCAAGGCAACACACTCCACTGTGTCTCACCATATAAAGAAAATTGTGAAGAAGCAGGGTAGGATTACCGTGAAAATTTATGGATCGGCCTACCATTGGAAAGACCCTGAAACGATCATCTCGATCACCTCACCTAAATTCCTGGACAAACCAGATAAGAAGTTGATCGAATTTTTAGTCATCAATGCTTGTGTTGGTAAACAGCTGGTAAGTTAACTACTCAAGCATTTGGGTGACTTTTATGTTGGATAGTATGAATATCACTGCTCTATTCAGAAAAATTATTCAACAGACATTTTAGTGATTTATATTGAGGTGAATATTGATGATTTTACGTATAGTATCTAGTCTGTGACTTTCTATTAGCTTGTCTTGTGTAGTCCTACTTATTCAACAAGTTCAATTTTTATTTGCAGAATGTTCTAGTCAGCGTGATGGATTCAGAAGATGTTAAACGGATAGAGAACCATATTAGAGAAATGGAAATGGTGATGCCCCCAATGCCACATATGTGGGCTATTGAAGTTTGTTCACCCAACCCACTTGATGAAGCTAGGGCTTTGTTTCAAAATCTCGCGTGTTCCCACAGTGTCTGATATCCAATGTAAGACGGTTAATTTACTGTCTTGATGGCTGCTAACTGTAGAAACAACTTAGTTATATTATATGAACTGTTCACCTGAATGGAGTCATGCTGCTATCAACTATCTGGTGGCACCATAAATTTATTACAATACTTTTTTTCATTTCATTGCCGCAGCATCAACAAAATTGATGAGCAAGCCGAGATTTGTATGCAGGAATCTATTCGTATCTAGCAAAAACAACGGTGGAGATCAATTTTGAAATCAGCAAAAAAATGAGCTTCACAATGATATTTGATCAGAGTAAGTTACATGCTGCCAATTTTCAATTGGATGTAAACTATCAGATGAGTTCCATTTGTGCATACAGTGTAAGGAAAATGTCTGTAACATCATGTGCAGGCAGACTTTTTCCTTAGGTAAATAATTCAGTAAATTTAGTTTATTATCTTCATCTGCTATCCTTTCTTGAGAATCTTTGTTGAATTTTTTACAGCAGATCTCTTTGCTACAGCAAAGAGGCATTCAAATCGAGTTGCGTCAAGATAGCTCTCCTTGCAAAGTGAACTTTTTCAGCCTTAGTGGCCTTTTGTACAAGGATGACTGAAGCAATTGGCAACAACCTGAATTGACAACATGAAGCTGTGTCGAATCTATGACAAAAATAAATTTCTAAGCAATACTAAAGGTAACCAGCTAGAGTCATTGTGTTTATTTGAGTTGTGTTATGTTGAATTTCACTTGTGAGGTTTGCACTACAATTCTTTGGCATTGAATTTTCAATTCTTGAGTGTTTTAATTTAATTTCATAAACATTATAAAAACAGAAGTCTTAATAACGAATATCTTATGTTTTAGGGAAAACAAATAAGCATTTGTAAGCCATCGTGATCATTGACTAATAATAGTTTAATGTATAAGATTTCCGGAATATAAATACATTGTGATATTTGCAAATTCAAATGCTCAATTTAATTTAAATTACATGGCTGAACAAGTTCAAACCTTAATGTATTCAAATTATTCATTGTTCTTACACATATCTTTGCTAGAGACAAACGTAACTGTGATATCTTCAGATTTTAAAATGATTCAGGGCTGATGTTCCGTCGAGACCTTTCTTGTTAAAGAAAGTCACATACTCATGAACTGTTGTCCCCCTGTATATGGGAGGATTGTCTTCAGATAACAATTCCTTAATGGGTTCGTATATCCTCGGATTTGGTCTGAGGTGAGTTGTGAAGAAACTAGCTACTGATACCCTTGCTTTATTTCCAGCTGTGGCCAGAGCTCTGTGCTGCACACTCTTGAACCTGTTGTTTGTAATGAGCTGCAGAGTAGAGCGAGTGACATATTTTGTACTTATTCAACTCAACCAACAAATTGATAAGCTAACTTTGTTTTCCAATTTTGAGCATATGATATGATATACCTGCATGAGATCGCCTAAATTGATAACTAGTGATTCTGGATGAGGAGGAACATCAACCCACTGACCTTTATGCTTGACTTGCAGGCCTCCAGTTTGATCTTGTAGAAGCACTGTGAAGAAATCACTGTCAGAGTGCTTGTTTACTCCTAAAGTAAGCTTTGGCTGAGGACATGGAGGATAGTAATGGCCTATCACTGCAAGCCCTTTCGCTAATTCCATATCGATCAAGTAGTTTGGCTCAAGCTCAAGTGCCTCTGCAAATATCCCCAGCAATACCTTCCCCAACTTCAGAACTTCCGCCGCATATTTTATCAATATATCACTACAAAAAAGGTCCTTCAGTTCCATAATTTCTAAGCTTGTTAGTATTTTATCAGTACATTTATCACAAATACCTGCAAAGCTGTGGCAACTCTTCGGGTTTGAGTGGCTCAGGAGCAGCAACAACCAGAAATGTATCCCTCCAAGCAGGGGTGGAATCCGAGTAAAGATCAAAATTAGAGTTATACACAAATTGCTTCGTAACGTCTCGGGTGTACCAAGCTCTCTTAGCCTCATCATCTTGCTCAAAAAAATTGTTAACCCCAAGTATCATTTCATCAAGAGTTTCTAAGGGTATTCCATGATTGACCACATGAAAGAAACCCCAACTCTCTGATGCAGACCTCACTTGTTCAATGATTTTCTTGCGCTCTACGGGATCTCCAGCGAGCTCTTTAAGGTCAATACTTGGAAAAGTGAGTGTACTATCATGTGATGGAATAACCTTGACATTGATATCTTCATTTCTTTTGCCAATGAATATATGTGGGATTTCTCGGACTCCAGCATCAACTAGGCCTTTCACACCTGACTTTGTTTCGTCGAAGGCTTTCAGGTCGGCTAGCCGGTTGTAATCCGGCTGGTTGATTGAGGGTGTGGCTTCATGCCCTTGCTCGGTACAGGCCATCTTGAGCTTTGTGGTTACCTGTGACAGATGTATGTTATGTTTATCTTTTAACAAAACCAGCATTTTTCATAAAAGACAAATGCTAAGCGCCAGCCACTTGTTTGTACTTTTTTTTTGATCGAGCCACTTGTTTGTACTTAATGTCCGGATATTTGACAAGTGACAGTCAATCAACAGATTTTTAACATTTGAGTTTTTTTTTGATCGAGTGAGTACTAAGACTCAGAAGGTACATAAAGAGGACTTAATCCAATCGACAAAACGAATGGAGACCTCGAACACAAAATAAAAATTGATTAAGCTTAGAGTGTACGAGGTACTTTGCCTCAGTACCAAAGAACTCTGAACTCTGAACCAAAGAAAGCAATCGACAAACTGGTTCCGAACTCTGAACCAAAGATATTTAACCGGTTCACATTTCTGATACAGGCCACGTGTCGATCCCAGAGAAAACAAACGGACGCCACAGAAAATGCCACGTTTGACAAAGAGGAGTGGGCTGAAAAGGACACACGTGTCCAACAACTTGAGCAACAAACCGTGACCACTTCCCACGTCTGCCACGTTTTCAGATATGCCATGTGCAACGTTTTCAGAACTGCCACGTGCAACGTTTTCAGAACTGCCACGTGCAGGAACGACAGGAAGCCACCGAAACACAGAAAGAGGCGCCGCCGACAGAGAGGCAAACATGCGGAGACGAAGCGGTGCAGCCGAACCTCACCCACCAAGGCGGAAAAGAGACGGCGGTGCAACACGCAACCCATCCCAGCCCAAAACAACCCGGAACAGCTAGCACACTCACGAACGCCACGAACAGACGCAGCAGAGGTTGGCATCGCCACCTCTACAGAGACACCAAGGAGACAGCACTACCGGCGACAAAACTGAAGACGCAAAAGAACAAACTGAAACCGAAGACAGCAAGCCATCAAAACGGAGAAGACTATATACCGGACGAAGCTCTCTCAGACCACGAAGACGGCGGTGAAGGATAACGTCGGAGAACCGGCCGTCGTCATGTCTGGAGAGAAAGTCAGGCTACACCCTACAACCAGTCACTAAACCCAACACTCGAACCACCACGCACCACTAAACCTTAAAACTCCGAAAACGGAGACGGCCAATGGACGGAGGAAACGGCGGAAGAGTTTAAAGAGAGAGGAGAGAGCTTCTGACTTTGGGCTTTTTAACATTTGAGTTTTGAGTTAATTAATTTACTATTGATACAGTTTATAAATATATTTAATACTCCCTCCGTCCCATAATTTATGTCCCATTTGGTTCTTTGCACGGTTTTTAAGGAATGAAAGAAAAAATAATTAAAAAAAATAGTTGTGTGGTAAGGAAAGAGAAAAAAAGTGATTTGATAGATAATAAGTGGTGAAAAAAGAAGAGAGAGGAGAAATATGTGGTGGAAAACTAAAGAAGACATGTTCATTTATGGTAAGTTTTAGAAATGGGGAAGATGATTTTGGGACACCCAAAATGGAAATGAGACATTAATAATGGGACGGAGGGAGTAGTCTATATATATTATTCATTGATTGTCACATGTCAAACGTCCGATCATTCTCATGTCAAACATCCTGATCATTCAGGACACATAGATATTTAGTGCTGATATCGAATGTGGCAGTGGCATGTCTCGAACTCTCTAAGCAGCTTCAATTCATCTGATCAATGATGAGAATTCTCTCGCTTATGAGATTTCTCTCGCTTCTTTCTAGCTTTTTCAGTTGAGAGAATTTTTGGAAAATCTTAATCTTCTTGAAAGAATTCCTCTATATCTCTAGTCTATAAGTTATGAGAATTCTTTCTTGTTGATTTCCGTCCGCTTGAAATGTCTCCGTACCTCTTCTGTGCTCTCGTCGATTTGCAGTGGGTGGATGTTTGGCTGCTGCTTTGCAACAGCTGCCTGCTCTGCCAGCAGCTGCCAGCTTTGCCATCAGCACCTTTGCTAGCTTCCGACCGTTTTGCTGAATGCTGCCACCTAACTGCCTGCTTCAATGTAGCTTTTTGTTTCACTTTTTATTCCTTCATGTTTCTATGATATAGTCTTCAAGTTTAATGTCTTATTTTGTTTAGCTCATTATAGGATTTTTCGATTATAGATTAGTACTGAGCGAGGCAAATAATTCGATTTAACTCTTATCATTATCGTCCCATCAATGATGCATAAATCTATTTTAATTTTTTAAAATTTATGAAAATCAACAAAAATAAAAATCTTAACGGAGAAGTTAATAGATTTTAAGAAGTGTGGTGCAAAATTAATGGAGAAAAGATATTGGTGATTTTCGTAAAACTTTTATTAAACGGGCGGTTCCTGCAAAAATTCCCTATAATAAGAGTGGTTTTTATTAAAAAAACATTTACATTTTGTTCATAACAATGAACTTTTAAAAATTTAGCTCTATAAGAGAACACCATAAGGTGATTAAGAAAATGCTTAAAGGAGGACAACTCATATTATGTAAGACGGAAGGATATCATTTCAACAGTTCATTTCTATCAATCCAACGATTAATATTGATAACCGTCAATCTCTTACCGCCCCATGTTCTTTGCTAATTCATTTCAAATATTATTAAAAATCAATTTAATCTCAACCGCTAGATTAATCTAAACCAACGGTTAAGATTAAGTCATACCATCTCACACAATTAATTGTTTCTCTAGAACTCAACCATGTGATTAATATCATGAATTTATTTCAAATTTTGATTTTAGATATATATTCACTTAGATTGAGATACCGCACAAACATGGTAAAATTAATACTTTCATACACATTTTCAACAATGATATTTACAAATTACATGCACTTAACATTTAAACATTGTTATAAATTGTAGAATTGTGTTAAATAGTCGATAAAAGAATTTTTTTTTCTAAAGCAAAAGAATGATTCTTAAGTTAAAGCCATTATATTTTACTGTACTACTCCCTCCGTCCCCTTAAGTTTGTCCAAAAACATATATTTCACGGTATTTAAGATAGTAATGAGTGTAAAATATGTGGTTGAGAATGAAAGATTTAAAAGAATTTGAGAGGAAAGATAAAACATGTGGTTGTGAATGAATGAAAGTGGACAAATATTAGGGGACACCAAAAAGGAAAGTGGACAAACATTATGGGACAGAGGGAGTAGTATTTTTGACAACTTACATATATTCATTCTCTTACTTTGTTATTTCGAAAAATCCACATATTGATCTTATGTACTCGGATTCTCGAAGTGCGTTGGATAACAAAATTGTTCCTGGTTTTATAGCTATGGA
This sequence comes from Sedum album, assembly GCA_006409495.1. Lineage (NCBI taxonomy): Eukaryota > Viridiplantae > Streptophyta > Magnoliopsida > Saxifragales > Crassulaceae > Sedum > Sedum album. The sequence goes on along the minus strand of QZGG01000846.1, from coordinate 79,995 downwards.
TCGGGCAATACGAAATGTCTCTGCAATCATTAATGAATTTAAAATAAGTTTGAAATCCTCTCGTAGAAAATTCGAAACTTTTACGAGACTTGAAGAGTGCAATACTACATGTTACGCGGTAAAGAATAATATGTTGTGGGCAAAATTCGCATGGGGTGAGCTGAAATTTAATACTTCCAAAACCGCTGCAAGTAGAAGTGTTCAGGAATTATATGTAAAATGTCATACAAACAAACTTAACAGTATACGTCAAGGTGGGCTTGTAAGAGATACTGTAATTTTAATTCGTATTTTACATGTTGTCATGAGAGTGTGTGATTATTCAATTATGTTTATGTAATGCGAACCTTTCGGTAAAAGGGGCCTTCTGAGTGCAGTGGTCACCTCAGAATCCTCAGATTCTCACTCGATAGGCAGATGTGGCCACCCCGAGTCAGAAAATGAGAATCTAGTGAGAATTCACCGAAAAAGAGCTCGGTGAATAATCTGAGTTGCTGGGATTTGTGGACTGTTGATATGATGATGATCTGGAAGCAATGTAAAAGGAAAATATGCTGAGTTTATTGAATGGGAAAGGTGTGGTTCGCTAAGCCACAACAAGCGTACTACTACTATGGCCTAGTGGCCTTGATTATACTACGTTACTAGGGCGCTGCCCAGATTATTCTAATTAAATATTAGAGACATATTACTTGATATTTTGATAGTAGATGGGTGCCGGATTGAGTAGCAGACTACACCTTTTATACTAGGCAGATTCTGGTGCATTAGAGGCGTCATTCATGGCCGGTCCTTGGTCAGATGTAGCTGTTGTTGAGCTTTTAATGCTCGGTGGACTAGCTTTTGGAGCCTCCTTTAATGACTTGGTCAAGATAGCTGTTGGGGCATTCAAAGGAGGATAATAAGCAACAGTCTTGATTTGCTGCTAACCAGGTTCTTTAAGAGCATGTGCAGCAGGGGCTTCATTCAAGGAAGTGGCTTTAAGGTGTGCTTCCTTTAAGGACTCAGCCAGTTCATTCAATGCCTTTTCACCAGGGTCTTTTGCATCATTCCTTGGCTTCATTGCTGAGTTCTCATGGGTAATTACTGGTCCTTTGATGTTGGCCTCGAGTGGGTCAAGTATGGTGTCTTTGGCAGCCCCCGAGATGGTGAGAAGTGGGTTTTTGGTGGCCGAGTTCTTGGGCTGCTGAGTTGGGCGCTTCGGGCTGTCCTTTATCTTCGTGATGGCCTTCAAAGTGACCTGTTTAGAGGTCCTAAATGCCGAGGACGCATCAGGTCCCACCCCACGAAGAACGATCTTGTCCTCAAGATTGGTATCAGTTACCTCTTTGGTGATAGTTTGCAGCGCGAGCTTTCTCTTTGCATCAGCGGGTTCCCCTTGCAATTTGACCTTCTTCTTTCCATTGTTGACCTCCATGGTCAGTGATTTCCAATTCACCTTGGTCTCCCCAAGAGTTTGCAGCCACTTTATTCCTAAGATTGCATCGGTTTCGCCTATTTCGAGTGGTAAAAAGTCGGCTTTGATTTGTCCGTTGGGCAGCTTGATGTTAACATCCGAGCAGAGGCCACGGCTCTTTGCTACCACTCCAGTTCCGAGAGTGACTTTGAAGGGTCCTCGATCAATTATTGGAAGCACCTGTTCTTGCACAACATGGGGTGAAATAAAATTGTGGGTTGCCCCACTATCAATTAACACTTGTACCTTTTTGTTACCAATGTGTCCTCGGACCATCATAGCTTTGGAAGGAGAGGGTCTGATCACGCTGTTGAGGGCAATTTCAATGGGCTCCTCATCGTCTTCCTCGGAAAGTTCTTCATCAAACTCGCCCTCCGTGATCCTTAATGCACGCTTGCTACATTCATGCCCGGGTAGCCATGGTTCTTGGCACTTGTAGCATCGGTTTGGCTCTCGGTTGGGTGGACTTAGTTGCTGCTGGTTGAAGGGCCTTTGTTGGGGAAGTTCCTTGATTGAAAAGGCCTTTGGTCGGGCTGGATTTGGTTATCCAAGGGTGGAAAGTTGCTGGTGTTTCTTGGTCGGTTGAATCTGGCCTCCCTTGTCTCTACTTGATGCACCATTAACATAATCTCCATCAAAACCCTAGGTTTCAACAGCTTCACCATTGTCCGAATCTCAGGTTTGAGACCTCTATAGAATATAGAAATCAGGACATCCTCAGGGAATCCTCCAATACTACCAGCGAGATCTTCAAACTCCTCGCAATATTCCTGCACACTCTTCTTTTGCTCTAGCGAGAAGAACTTCTCACGAACCTCAGATGGGTCTGCCCCTCGGAATCTAGCAATGACAGCTTGCTTGAGATGATCCCAGGTTGGTATAGGCCACCTCATTGAGTGATAGGTGTACCACTTGAACGCTTTGTCTTCAAAGCACATAGTTGCTGCACTCAATGCTTCCCGATCGGACAGCCGGTTGACGTTGAAGTACCTCTTGGCTTTATAGACCCATTCGTCCATATTGATGCCACCGAATATGGGCATCTCCAGCTTGCGAAAGCGCTGATCGCCACGCGTTTGTTGCATAATCAGGGGGTCCTCATCATGGGGTACTTCCTCATAGTATGGTCGGTGGCGCGCGTTTCGTTGGAAGTGCTCGACCTGCCTTTTATGACCCCAGCGCGCAGGTCGTTTCTCCCTAATAAAGGGGCCTCTTGGCGCAGTTCTCTGGCTGATCCCCCCTCAAATAGATTTGGTTGGAACGATTGTGCAGCATGGGGAATTGGCGGGGCAGATTCGGACTTTCTTCTCAGGTTTAAAGACCCTTTTTCTGCCGCATTCAGATCATGGATGAGACCCTTTCCACGGTCTGCACTTCACTGTTGGATGGCCTGTGATCCTTCAACATGTTCCGGGTGCTGCTCAGCTTGTGTGAGGATAGCAGGTCGTCTTTAGCAGATTTTGCAATAAGATTTTCCTGAGTCCTTGTGAGCTCGGCCAAACTGTTATTAACATCAGCAGCGTTGCTGTCCACTTTCGCCTCCAGTGAGGCCTGCTGCACTTTGAAGCTCTCAAAGTCAGCCCTAAGACTCGAGACCGAGTCTTCTTCGCTACTGCCCGTTGCCTCAGATGAGGATTTGGATGTTGCCTTGCTCCTTGTCATTGTCCTTCGGAAAGAACGTGCTCTGATACCAACATGGTAGGATGGGTTCGGAGGACTTAAGGTAAAAAGGGCCTTCTGAGTGCAGTGGTGACCTCAGAATCCTTAGATTCTCACTCGATAGGCAGATGTGGCCATCCCCTAGTCAGAAAACGAGAATCTAGTGAGAATTCACTAAAAAGAGCTTGGTGAATAATCTGAGTTGCTGGGATTTGTGGGCTGTTGATATGATCATGATCTGGGAACGATGTAAAAGGGAAATATGCTGAGTTTATTGAATGGGAAATGTGTGGTTCGCTAAGCCACAACAAGCGTACTACTAAGGCCTAGTGACCTTGATTATACTGCGGGCGCTGCCCCAGATTATTCTAACCGAATACTTGATTTTCTTGATTTTAGTAGATATTCGTAATACCAATTGGAGGAAGGAGGCAATAAATGCTTTAATATTGGAGCTTAATGTATGCGAAAATCTCTCCACTACATATAGAAGTACAATATCAACTCTAGAGGCATCAATCTCTTTTCATTTTTTGAGGGGTTAAAAGGTCTACCTCCTAAGGGAGACATTCGTTTCTGATCTGAATTTTGAGCACCAAGATTTTGTACCTTCAACGAAGTTTCAAGATTGGAGATTTTCACTTCAATTAGTCGTCTTTTCTTTCATCCCATTACTACTTTAATTGAGATGTAATTTTCTATGATTTAGCTATTCTAATAGCTTCAAGTTAGTACATAATCTTGCAATAAAGTATTTTTAGAATTTGCACTTTCAGCAAAGTTTCAAGATTGAAGATTTCCACTTCAATAAGTCGTCTTTTCTTTCATCTCATTACTACTTCAATTGAGATGTAAAAGGCTATGTCTAGCTAATCTAATAGATATGAGTTAGTACATAATCCTGCAATGAAATATTTTTAGACTCTGATCATTAATTATCAATCGTATACTTTTGCATTAATTCTTATATGCTTATATGGTTTTAATTTTGTTGATAAAGTTAATTCATATCATTATACTTGCTGATACTTTGCCTTGATTCAAGTAGAACAACAAAAATAAAGTATTAGTATTTACCCAGTGTAGCTCACTTTGATATTTAATACTGTTTTGCTACAAAATTCCACTTCCCCTTGAAATACTTATGATTGGTTTAGAAGCAACTATATGCATTCTACATTTATCGGATGATGCATGGGCTATGAGAGCCTAGAATTGTACGTTTAGTTTGTCTATGATAAATATTAGTTAAAAGCGATTGTGCTAAACTGTGCTAAAATCACCAATAAAGAGACTTTATCCATCTTATCTCTCTGTTTGCTTGCAACCTGTCTTTTATAATACAAATCTCCCATTTACTAATTTTTAAGTAATTTCTTATTACAGTTCTCTTTGGATTCGACCTCTACTTGCCGCTTTACTAATGACCCGCGTTCAATGGTATAAAATTAGGAAAACACATGCCCTAATATCAGCAACCATAGAGAAACCTTTCAGTTGTCAAGCAAAAAATTCACAAATTAATAGTTGGAATCCACCAATTGTAAACAAGAAATTTTCATGGTTTTATTGATTGAAAGATGATAAGTACAAATGATTGTCTAGTTATTTATATGAAATTTCCTACCCTAAAGTAAATAAAAGAAGATGCGTGACGGCACGTCGTTGTGTGCTACAAATTTATCCCATACCACACTAGTATAGCTACAGTAAGTATGGGATCGAATCCACAGGGAACGATGAAAGTTAACTTTTTCTGTAGAGAAAACAAGAAAACTGGGGTTGTTGTTGGTTGGGAAGTAAAACAGGAAGTAAGACTCAGAAAACAAACACGCGTGACTCGGGTCGCGCGTAACTACACTAGCGCACTGCTACTAAGTTATTCCACAATGTATGAAATGCTATCAGCCTAGACTTATCCTCATGAACATATGCTTATCATCAATTTTCTATAGATCTATGACTATTAGTTCAAGTGAATTAAGGTCCGGTCAAAACTTAATAATCCACACACATATTCCGGCCAGAGTCTATGTGATATTAATACTCAACCTAGTCTAAACAATCACAATCAGTCAATCACGAATCATTCACCGTCAAGTCCATCTGATTAGTTTAACAATAGATAGTAAATTCTATAACTAAGTTTGTGGTTCTAGCTATCATGTAATAAACTCGGAATATTAATACTAAACCAATCAAGCATTAAGAACAAAACCTCAAAACATAATGTTCCCAAGTAAAGCCTAAACTGATAAAGCAAGTTAGTTAGATATGTTTTTATTAAACACCTCAAAGTTTGTATAAGAAACAACAGTACTGATCAGTAAAAACAAAGAAAGCTTAGCGAAGGGTGTTAGTCTTGCGCATCGCTCCTCTGCTGCGCGTCGCTTCGTCCGCTCGCCTTGGCACTCGCGCATCATCAGTCTACGTCTATTCTAACATGGTTTGTCCGGATGGCCGTAGGACTTTTTTGCCCGTAAAGCTGGTTTCTTTTCTGCACATCATCAAGCTAGTATTTATATGCAGGGTTTTTTAGCGAAAACCAATCGTCCAATACCACTATTTGAACAAAACCACCCCCTCAAAATTTTTTTTGACTTAACCACCCACAAATATCAAAATCATTTAATATGACTTTTTCAACAGGTCAACCGGTAATTCTGACCGTTGACTTCGGTTGACTTATAATGACAATTTGAGTTTTTTGTATAAAACCACCCTTCCAATTACACAATTTAATCAAAACACCCCATTCAAATTTTTTTTTACTTAAACACCTACAAAAATGAAAACTACTTAATATGTCTTTTTCAATATGTTTATAATAAAAAAATTAATAAAAATTATAATTGGTAATTTACGGACTAATTACCAAATTAATTTCATTGACTTTGGTTGACATATCCACAAAATCAATTTCATTGACTTCGGTTGACTTACCATATATACGGCCTAATTATTTTAATTAATTTTGTTTACTCTAAAACCTAATTGGTAATTTACGGATTAATCAATGTAATTAATCAAAAAACCTAAAAACAAAATTTGTCAAACTCCTCACTACCATATGTATTTCACATAAGCCCTTTACGACAGATCTCGATCCTAAAATTTCATGAAATACAATTGATGAATTTTATTTTTAGGATTTTCAATTAGTTTTATTGAGTAGTCCGTAAATTATCAATTAGGTTTTAGTGTAAACAAAATTAATTAGAATAATTAGTTTGTAGATTTGGTAAGTCAATCGATTAGTACGTAAATTACCAATTATGATTTTTATTATAAATCAACCGAAGTCAACGATGTAAACCTATTGAAAAAGTCATATTAAATAGTTTGTGGATGGTTAAGCCAAATATTTTTGGAAGGGGTGATTTTAATTAAATTGTGGTATTAGAAGGGTGGTTTTAGCAAAAAACTTTTTTTTATTAATTTTTATTAAAAGTCAACCGAAGTCAACGGTCAGAATTACCGGTTGACCTGTTGAAAAAGTCATATTAAATGGTTTTGATATTTGTGGGTGGTTAAGTCAAAAAAATTTTGAGGGGGTGGTTTTGTTCAAATAGTGGTATTGGAAGGGTGGTTTTCGCTAAAAAACCCTTATATGCATCATCTAGGGTTTCTAAGTTCAAAATAAGAAATAGATAATATTTGATTTCTATGTTTATCCCTAAAATCTTGCATAAAATATATTCGTCGCGTTGCTGACGTCATCTTTCCGCGTTGCTGACTTCATCATCTATGACGCACGACCTGACCTGCGCGCGACCTTGCTTGCGCACGACCTGCGTTCTGCTTGGACCTTCGCAATTCTTTCTCCTTTGTTTCTTACTGCTAAATAAGCTTTTAAACATCTGTCATTAACGCATATTCATCCTTAGCTCATAAATTCTCCTGAAATATAAAACTACACCAAAAACGTAATCTTATACGAGAAAATATATAAACAAGCAAAGTATAAATGACATAAAATATCAAACGAATGTGCCTTATCAATGCGAGACTAGTTTCCAATGTTAAAATAGAGGCTTTATGGCTTTATCACCTAACCATTAACGTGTCCGTGCTGCACATGAACATATCATCCAATTAACAAATATTATTGGGTTTTACATTTTTAATATGAGAATGGATCACGTGAAAAGTTATACATTTTCTGAAAGAGTAAGGATCAGGTGAAAAGTAGATTTAAGTTATAAAATACAAACAGATCTGGATCGTTAAATAATCAGATCGGACGGTTATTAATTTGGGGGTCGAAATGCAATTAAACGAAACATTAAATACAATATCATTATTTTGGAAACGTAGAAAGGGTAAATTAGTCCAGAAAAAATCAAGAATGAGGCGGTTTTGATATTGTTCCCGAAAATCCCGTTCACGCACAATCTTCGTTTCTGTTTTGAGCTTTCATCTTGCATAATCGATCTTGCACAACCTTCTTCCTTCGCTCCTACCTCGCTTACACCTAATCTCATTTCCCAATCTCACTCACTGCGTCTCTCATCTCCACCGTACATGGTTTCCACATGCCAAAAAGACGTCATCGACATTTGTTAATTATCGGTCTCTCATCTGCAGTTCATTTTCAGAATACATAAACCCTAATTACCAATTGCTTTTCAACCCTTTGTCTACAGATCGCTAATCGCAATTGGTGATTCCCAATTCAATTTCAACCGAACAAGATTCACACGCATCGATCCAATGGATCTTGAAGCTATCAAGGTATTCTTTTTCACTGCTTGCTGAGTTACTCTTTAATCAATTGGATTACAATCCACACTGACAGCCGGAGAGGACGATTCCGAAGCTGAGGCCGGTGGTGTTTAATTTGACGGATTTTGGAGGGATTGGTGATGGTAAGACGTTGAATACTAGAGCTTTTGAGAAGGCTGTGGATGCGATTAGGAGATTGAGAGGTGGTGGTGGTGGTCAGTTGAATGTGTTGAGAGGACGGTGGCTTACTGCTCCTTTTAATTTGACTAGTCATGTGGTTAATAGGTTTAGATTTTATATGTGAGCGATTGGTTTCAACATGATTCAGTAAATGACCACCTGTGATTCATGAATCATGTTGAAGCAAATCATGAATCATATACGGAATTGTGTGTGAGATCACCCTTATGTATGAACTATTTGTACATTTCTGTTGTAATTGGTTCTTATTGTGTTATCACTTAGCGTAAGAGATCACCCTTTTGTATGAACTATTTGTACATTTCTATGATTCACGAATTGACACCTTATGATTCATGAATTGTTGATATGATTCGTGAATTGTTATACTATGATTCATGAATTGTTGATATGATTCGTGAATTGCTATACTTTGATTCATGATTTGTTGTACTGTGTTTCATGTGACATAAACTCATGTGACACGATTTGATCAGAAACATTTCATGGTTTGGTACTATATTAATTATTGAATCGTGTCCTATCAGGATGCTATACTATGATTCATGAATTGCTACACTATGATTCATGAATTGTTGATATGATTCGTGAATTGCTATACTGTGATTCATGAATTGTTGATATGATTCGTGAATTGCTACACTATGATTCATGATTTGTTGTACTGTATTTTATGTGACATAAACTCATATGACACGATTTGATCAGAAACAATTCATGATTTGCTACTATATTAATTATTGAATCGTGTCCTATCAAATCGTGATCCATGTTATGTAGCGGCGAGCCGTGGATATTGTAAAAGACTATTTAAATACTTGAAATTGGTATGATTCATAGTTTGCTATTGTATGATTCTAGAATCATATCCTATCAAATCGTGAATCATGCCAGAATGTATGAGTAGTCTGAATTTAAATTAATTAATTGTATGATTCTATCAAATCGTGATTCATGCTATATAGCAGTGAGTAGTGGATATTGTAAAAGATTATTTAAACACATGAAATTTACATGATATTAATGAGAATATTTGAAAAATATTAATGGGTGGATATTAATGAGTCTGAATTTAAAAAATTGAAAGTCGGTTACTCAATCCCTTAAAATAAGGGATTGTTATTAATGAGAATATTTGAAAAATATGTTATGCGTGTATTTCCATTATTGCCCTTTTGTAATTTTTTGTATTAATTAATACTCTTTAATTATAACCGTTGATTGAGATCTAATGGGTGGTTTAGATTTGTTTGCATTTTATAACCAATCTAGCACTTTTTATTTGATCCATTCTCTTTCTGAAAACTATAAACACATCATAATCGTCTATTAAAATTAATCCGACTGTTACAATTAATTAATTATAATCATAATTTTAATTAATTCTATCAATTAAAGGCCTGTCGTAACTTGTCTGTGATCTTCATCTGTGGTAGCGTCAATACAACTCAAGCTATGACAACATCTTTACATTTTGCCAAACATGACATATTATGGAACAACACGATGGTCTTCTTCACACCGGGTGCACGTGAGTGAAGATTTGACTGTTGTATCCTAAAAGACAAATTGTCTAGAGGAAACCCAACACCGAATGAATTGTTTTAAGACTAGCGCCGAGCGTGCCTCGGTCACATACGATTTTGTATCTCAAGCTCTGTTTTATTGTTTTAAGTATTCAATTAGTTCTATCTTAATTATTGTTATATATTGCTCTATAATTTCAATATTGCATATTTTCTGTCTATTTTACATAATTTTCTAACATTTTTCACGTACATTTAATATAAAAAATATTGCATCCATATGTTTAACAATAATAATATAAAATATATAATATTTATACTATAAAACGCAGCGAAATTAATTGTTAGTTATCTCTTTATTTTAAAGGAAAAATAGTTAATATTATGATGAAAATTTCAAATTAAATTTAAAACATTTAATTTTTTAACTACTCGATCTGTTGAATTCATCAAAGTTTATTTGCAGCTGCACTGACAATATAATGGTGCAATTTGTCAACAATGCCAACTTTGGTTTTAGATTTTGATTTTGAAGTAAAAAATTGAACTCTAAAAATTTATTTTTTAAGAAATTAGGGTAGTCATGGTCAAACCAATATTACATTCAAATCCAGCCTTATTAATATAGAACTCAATGAATCATTGGTTTGATCGGTCGAATTTTGGGATTGGGATCCCATGCTGCGTGCACCATATTGCAGCCAAATAAAACGGAGCAATTATTTTAATATCCTGAATAAAATATTATCGTTTGACTGGTTCATTTCTTTAAATTAGGTTTTTGATAACAAGAATACATGGAATATAACTGTATTTTAATAATATATTGGAATTTTAGCATTATTTGTATGATTAATAAGTGAGCTAACTTTGAAATGATTTATCACCAAAATAAGGCTCACCCACTATTTCACATCTTGCAACCAATGATAACACATTTTCTTCATATTATAAGTTTATAGGTGACAAAAGTATACTGAAAAACTAGAAGGCTTGGAAACCCTTCATACCCAAACACATTTTTATTGATAAAAATCATAAACAGATGTGAGTTTTTACAAATCCTTATTTTAGAAAACAATACAATAACACAATCACACTTAGAAGAACATTATTTGTAGTATACAAGTATATGAATGATCAGAAATAGGCATGCGTTGGTTGTTCTTCTGTGCGCGTATCTTGCCGCTTGAACTAACCGATCACTGGAACTCTCGTAACAATTCCACATTCATTTACCCATACACGAACTCTAGAGCAATTGATTTCCTGAGTAATGATAGTTCCTTCCAACACTACCCCAGCATTTACGCTTGGGTTCTCAGACTCAATTATCTCCACAGCAGCCTGACCAACTGTTCCTACTAACTCAGGCCATGAACTCTTTCCGGACGATACACCTGCCCAACCCACATAAATAGAGATCAATTTTATTAACAAGGTGCAAGAAGAGAACAAGATAATCTAACAATGTATTTACTATACCTTCACATTCGGTTGCCATTTTCGAAGTTGTGGATATTTTGGTGATGATATTGAGAAGGAAGGTGATGGATATTTATATGGGAGGATTGAGAGGTAACTTGTAGGATTTTTTAATGACTAATGGCTGCTTTTTTCTTATACATTTTGCGTAGAACTAATCCTGAACACCAAATTTGACTTTTTGTTTGATGAATTTAGCTGAAGACGTGGGCTGAATAATATCGGTTTTAACGAATATTGTTAAACTTGATAGAAAAAAATGAAACGAAATAAGTTTGTGGATATTTAAGCTAACCAGCTTAATTTTTTTATTCATTCTGAAAAAATGCGAAAGGTATATTCGGGAGATGAGACCTTCAACCCATGCCAAGTAGGATTTTTATATAGCTACGCTATTGAATTCATCAAAGTTTTGCAGCTGCTTTGAAAATATAATGTTGCAATTTGTCAATGTCAACTGTGGTTTTAAAATTTGATTTTGTAACCATATATTTGGTTGGGTTGATAATAAAGAATGACAGCTGACAAGTTGTCCTACATCGAATAGTTGGATGTTAATTGCGAAGTATATATTGTATTTTGAACCATGACCTTTAAGTCGACTTTTGGGTCAAACTGGGGATTGTTCCAATATGTGCTGGCGACATAACTTGAAAAATAAAATATCATTATAAAATTTTAAATTAAAATCCAATAACAGAACCTATTTGCTTGTAAAATTATATTAAATCCAAATATTGAATTAATTAAAAATAAATCAATAAAAACTAGACTTAAATCAATTAATAATTAATAAACTCTAAAGCCTTTAACGTCAAAAACTTGGCGTGTAGCGACTTGAATTTTGAAAAACGCCACGACTTGTCGCCGGACGCCGCCTTGGCAACGACTTGAAAACATTTGCAATATGTGATGTGGTAAGGTGTTCAACTCATTTAACCACCGCTGCGGCGGGGACGATAGAGTATTGGAGTTGACATCGCGGCATGCACAACTTGTGAGAAGTTGTCCTGCATCGAATAGTTCGGTGGTAATTGCGAAATGGGATTGTTTCAGTATTTGCTTGCAGTTTATCAGGTTGTAGAGAAAATTAGATAAATTTTTGAATTTTTCATGTTTGGTTGAAAAATCACAAGAAAATTTTAAAGAAAAATCTAACCTAAGATTGCGATACATGATTTGAACCACTGATTAATAAAATTTAAATAAAAAGACAATTACAACTCCATATTTTTTGTGAATCATACCATTCAACTAATTTATAAAATTTAATGAGAATGGATCAGGCTTAAAATATAAGTTTTGTTATAAAGTATAAAATAATTTGGATCGTATATCTTTCGAACCAATGGTCATAAATATTCATATAAAAGTATGAATAGAAACTTAGATTAGTAATTTTTTATTGGAAGTATTTAAAGAAAATTGAATTATTAGTGACCATCATGATAGAATTTAATGTTTTTTATGTCATGATAGGTTACTAATAATTTTTTATGGGTTTTTGCCGAGCACCACCTCTCAATACCTAATTTTTTTTAAAAACAACCCTTTCCATTTTTGTCAGAAAACTTGACACCCTGTCGCCGGTTTTGATGTCTTTTGTTGGAAAACTGGTCGTTGACTAAGTTGACTATGCTTGAAATCTATTTTTGTACCCAAAAAAACTAATCTTATAACATCATAACCAAAAATAGAAGAAATTAAAGATTAATGTAGAGAAATGCTTTGATTTGTTGAGTTTGTAGTGATAGATTAAAGTTTGTGTTTTGAATTTTTGGATAATTCAAGCCCAATTGAACAAGAATAAAGTCATATTAAGGTTAATGGATTATTGGATAAGAAAAAATTCGATTTAAAGCATGGTCAACGGCGAATTTTTCGGCAAAAGACGCCGGAACCGGCAACGGGGTGTCAAGATTTAACAATTTGGAATTGATGGGTGGTTATCTCAAAAAAATTAAAGAGGTGGTTTCGTTAAAATTTAGGTATTGAGAGGGTGGTTTTCGACAAAAAACCCTTTTATTATTATTTAAGGAGTATACACCTACTATTTATTAAGATATAGAAAAAAGAGAAAAACATCAATCCTCCCTACATGTGTTTGTAGTCATATTTTGAGTCGGTGATAAAAGATAGTCTTTCATTCGCCTTCTTCACACCGGGTGCACGTGAGTGAAGATTTGATTGTTGTATAATGGGAGACAGATTGCCTAGAGGAAACCCATCACCTAGTGAGAGTGCAATATTGTTTTAAGGAAAGCGCCGAGCGTGCCTCAGTCACATACGATTTTGTATCTCAACCTCTATTTTGTTGTTTCAAGTATCATTAAGTTATATCTTAATTATTGTAGTATATTGTTCAGTAATTTCAATATTGCATATTTTCTGTCTATCTTACATAATCTTCTAACATTTTTCGTGTACAGTAAATATACAAAATATTGCATTCATATGTTTTTACCAATAATGTTATAAAATATATAAAATATAATAGGGGTAATTGCAGTAAACCACCATTATAATACCCCGTTTTGCAGTAAACCACCATTTTAACAACTAATTGAGAAATGAGTATATTATAATAGCTCCGTTATCAAAAAACCACCATTGACACTATTCCGTTAAAACTTCCGTTAAGTGCGTGTACACGTGGAAATAAAATATTATTTTATATTTAAATTAATTACCGAAAACCACTATTATAATCACAGTTTTACGAAAAACCACCATTTTAATAACTTATTATCAGAATACTACCAACTGCACTGTTCATGCTAGATCAGAGGCTCATATGATAATTTTACTCGTTAATAAGTATCTACTAGCTACATGGTGCTTCAATTTAATCTCGATGGAAGTCAATGAAGAAAATAATGTTAGAAAATGCAAAAGGAAACTCTTGTTTGAGAGTTTATTATCAATGTTTAATGATTATCGACTGCACGGTTCAAATATAAATAATTTTCTCATTTTATCTTATGAAATATGATTTATTATATCACTACTTTTAAACTCTAATTGTTTTTCTATATTGATCTTAAAGATCGACTCTGAGCTAAAATATAACAGCTTCTCACCACACCCGCAACTGCAAATATGTTTCCATTAGGTTTCGTGTCTAGTATGGATTATAAATCAATAAACGAATACTGTCTTACTAATCAAAGATAGCCACAATCGTAGCCTCAACCTCATTCCCTAGCGTTACCTATATATTCAGATGGTGGTTCTTGATAATTGGGATATTATAATAGACTCATTTTGTAATTATTTGTTAAAATAGTGGTTTTTTGCAAAACAAAATATTATAATGGTGGTTTTTTGAAATTGTACGAATTAAAGTTATATACTCACGCGCTATATGGCGCGTGTTTTACAATTTCTAACGGAGTTGTGAAAATGGTGGTTTTTTGATAACGGATCTATTATAATATACTCATATCGCAATTAGTTGTTAAAATGGTGGTTTACTGCAAAACGGGGCATTATAATGGTGGTTTACTGCAATTACCCCAATATAATATTTATACTATAAAACACGGAATCAGATCACGTGCTGCGCTGCCAAAAACTGCGAGATAAAACGACGTCGTTTGGTCCTTAAAACGACGTCATTTTGACAACGGGGTCATTTTGTAATTATAGGGTTTTAGATTAAACTACGTAGTTTTATTTAAAAGTTATATAAAACTACGTCACTTTTGAACTTGCAGCACATGGCAGCACTGAAAGTGGCTGCACCGGATACGGATCCATAAAACACAGCGAAATTAATTGTTAGTTATCTTTTTAGGAAAAGGTTCAAGGAGGACTAATACATTTATGTGAGACGGAAGGATATCATCTCAATTGTTGATTCCACCAATCCAACGGCTAATATTGATAACCGTCACTCACCAACCGCCCCGTGTTTTTTGCCAATTCATTATAAATTTAATTAAAAACTAATTTAATCTCAATCGCTAGATTAATCTAAATAAACGATTGAGATTCAAGTCTTTATGTCTCACAAAAATTTAATGTTCTTCTAGAATTCAATCCTATCTCTTTATTTTAAGGGAAATAGTTAATAATATGACGAAGGGTTAAATTCTAGAGAGACTTGTAACGTTTGTGAGAACGGAGAGACATCATGTCAATGATTGATTTGAGTTGATTTAACGGTTGTGATTAAAGTTAGGTTTTTATTAAGTTAGCAGTTGGATCCGCAAAATACAAGGGTGGTTAAGTGTGACGGTTATTGATATCAACCGTTAGATTAATAAAAATAAACGATCGAAATGATGTCTCTTCGTCTCACAAAACATTGATTGTCCTTCTCGAACCTAATCTTTATGACGAAATTCTCAAATTAAATTTAAAACATTTTTTAAATATAGGAGGAATGCCCTCGTACTGGTCTTCTTTGTTCCTTTCATGTGCGGTTCCTTATGTTATCAATAAGTTGTGTAACTTTTGTTCAAAGATTGACACTTTCTTTAAACGAATGAATGCATTAATTTAATATTAGTATTTGTTTAATTTACATAACTCAATGTGTTACAAAGTATTTCATTTAGTTTCTGTCAAACTCTTCAAAGCATTTTCTACTACTTATAGTTGAGGCTCATCGTGCCATGCAAGACAATGTCAGCAATCCCAGCTTTCAACTCCGCCCAATCCATCCCCACCTCACCATCCCTTATCTCAATCTCAACCATCATCATATCCTTTTCTCCAATCTCCATCAACTCCATCTTAAAATGTCCTCGCAAAGTTAATCCCAGTGCCTCACTCACTCTGTTAAAGATCACCTCACTCGTCGCGCAACTCATGAACGTCAACCTCCGTCTCTCTTTCACGCTACCCGCTTCGAGAAGCCCTGAAAGATCTAATCCAGATGACATTGATATTATGTCGAATGCGTTTGTTGGTTTATTGTAAACATGGTTTTTTACATAAGGTGGCAGAGTGGGATTAAGTTCTGGTTTTGGTTTGAGAGATTTCTTGAACCAGACTGTTGTTTTTAATGATTCGATGCTTAGCCTTGTGTTTGGATTCGGATCGAGTAAATGCCATATGACTCGTTTGGCCGGCCGTGTGATCCATTCAGGGAAGGTGAATTGTCTGAGATGAATTTTACGGTACATTTCGATCAGATTCGTGTCGTCAAACGGGAGGAATCCAGCTAGAAGGAAGAAGAGCAGAACACCGCAAGACCATGCGTCAGCCTTCGCTCCATCGTACCCTCCATTTCTCCGACCAATGACCTCCGGAGCCGTGTATGCAGGCGTTCCACAAGCCGTGCGTAGCAGACCATCTTTGATAATCTGTTCCGGAAGGGCTGAGAGGCCAAAGTCTGAGACTTTAATTTGATTATTCTGATCAAGGAGAAGATTCTGCGGTTTAATGTCACGGTGTGTGATGCCATTTTGGTGGCAGAAATCCAAAGCTGAGACGAGCTGCTGGAAATACTTCCTCGCAACTCGCTCATTGAACCGGCCGCTAGCGGCGAGCTTTTCACCAAGTTCGCCGCCTTCGGCCAATTCCATTACTAAGTAAATTTTTGATTTTGTCGCCATGACTTCATAGATTTTAAGAATATTTGGATGATGGCGGAGTCGGCGCATGGCTGATATTTCCCTCTCAATGCGCGATCGCATCTCGGCACATTTAGGCTTCTCAATAATTTTAATAGCAACAGCCGAGTAGTCTTTAAGAGATTTAGCAATGTGAACCTTTGCGAAGGTTCCACGACCGAGTTCTCGACCTAAAATATACCGACCAAGGATAGTCGAGGCTCTGCTTCTGAACTGCGGTGGTTGCTCCATAAGTAGATGTTTCAAAATGGATGCAGGATGATCGAGATTTCTTTAAAGCTCGATGTGTTAGACGTTATATAGAAGAATGTAAGTGAGGGTATTTTTGTCATTTTGAATAAATTTTGTCAACTATTTTTTGTCTTTGTATAGCTGTTGGCCTGTTACAACTTACAGCTTCATAAATTAATTATTATTTTTAGTGTAAAGAATTTGCCAAACTCTGATGCTTTCCTGCATAAAAAATTAGAAATAATTTCTTAATTATATGTTTAATCATTTTCGAACATAAAAATATTTAATAATAGAATCATTTTGAGAAGAGGATAATGATAAGAATGATATCTAGTCATAAACGAGTCAGAGAAATTGAATAATTAAGTAAAAAATTAAGATAAGTTCGTGCAGAGATCATTCTCTTGATCAGTGACTAATATCCTTAGTTTAAGAGTTCATTGAAGAAATGGTTATTTGATTAGTGTATAACTTTAAAGCACGACGACTTATCCATTTCCTTTTTATTTATTTTGATTTTATATTGCGACTTATTCATTTCTTTTTTCATTACAAAGGACTTATCCATTTTCGAAAGATCATCTTATGTGATCAGCTGGATTCAGAAAAGCAGACCATCTTAAAAATATAACTAATATTTTTTGGTAGTGGTTATATAGGATACAATTCATACAGAACTCAGTCATGCATGAGTATTGATTTTAATCATTAGAAGTTCAAGTTACGACGGACATCTTTACAACGTTATTGATAAAAATCAAAACGCGCATGTCTCTTCCGCTCACATGATCAACGATGCAAACTGGCTTCACGTTCAAAGACAACAGTAAGAAAGATAAGCCTCCAAAGAAACATCAAGAACAACGGTAACAAGCCTCCACGCATGGGCGGGAGGAAGGCAAAGATCCTCCATGCGCAAGGCTTGGAGGAGACAACAAGCCTTCCACAAGAGAGGAACACTTCTTACAAAATGTAAGAAATGGTGAGTCCAAGGCTAACATTTCACACGAGTGTATTTATGAGAAAACTTGAGGATATTTTTTCATTTTGAAAGAATTAATATTGCTAGTTGAGTTTTGTTTCTTGTATAATTTTTATGAGTTAAAGATCATTTTGACCCTACGTGGCCTAAGAACTTTGTGATCCACCATCTTCATTTCAAGATTTTGGGTTTATCCTACATCTTTAGATTTGGAAAACTTTGTAATATCTTTTCTTATATCATATGTTTTAATTTTCATGTAATCTTCATCTTTGGATCAATAAAACAATTGAGTTATCTCAACAATAAGGGTGGATTCCCTTTATTTACGGGTGGACTCCAAGAAAATTTATCTTTGGGTTTGCGCTGGCGATTCCCTCAAGGCTTCCGCCGCGTCAACATGACTCGATAAACGCAGACGATAGACATTACCATTACTCTTTTCCACAATCTCAGCATGTGGCAGCTTCGAGTCCCATGCTTTTGGATGATCTCCGACTAAATATCGGAGAGATTATCCAGGGATTGGTTAACTACCTCTTTCTATCTGTTCTCAGTTTGCGGCTGATAAGCACTACTGAAATTAAGTTGTGTATTCACCAAACGTAAACTCCGCCAAAAATGACTTACAAAACGTGTGTCACGGTCACAAACAATAATGAAAGGGAGACCGTAGATACGATATAGCTCACGAAAGAATAATTGAGCCACGAAAACGGTACCTGATTGTAATCTTATTTATAGCCCGCCTATCTACACACATACGCAAATACCATCTTTCTTTGGGGTAAGGGGGCAGGAACAACACAAAGACTGAGACTCTCCTCAATATGTCCCCTGGTCAGCAGCTCCTCAATCTGGCGCCTCAGCTCCTCATGCTCTTTCGGACTCATCCGATAGTGGGAGCGTAAGGTAAAGCAGCCCTTGGGACAAGGTCAGTCTGATGTTGAATATCACGTAAAGGTGGCAAATCCTCAGGAAGTGAATCATGAAATACATCAACAAATTCCTGCAACAAAGATTCGTAGTGGCTGAAATAACTGGTCTGGATGGGATAAGTACAATTTTCTTTCCCTGAAACAGAAACGAGTAATAAGTGTTGGCTCTACATTGATAAAATATCACGTGCAATATCAAGTGGAAAAATATGTGCAACTCACATATCTTATTAATGTATTGACACAATCTCATGCCTTGATAAAATGCAATCAACAGATGCAAAGTAGACTAAGAACCCTATAGTCTTCAGTTCAATGAAAAAATGTTCTCGAGGTTAGTGTATAACTCTAAAGCAAGACGACTTATCGATTTCCTTTTTATTTATCCATATTTTTTATTTTACATTGGAACTTATCCATTTCTTTTTTCTTTCTTTTTTTGATATATTTGTGTTGTGAATTTTGTCATTATGAAAGGCTCGTCCATCTCAGATTATAACAACCATTTCACAAGTGTATATATTCAAAAATTTGGCGATCTAAGGGATCATTAATTATTTGGATATTGAATACGATGTTTTATTAACAGTTTTGAGTGTGAATTTTACTTTATAGGATCAAGATCAAGTAAGATGTCTATTAATGTGTAAGACAATAGGACATAATTTCATCCGTTTATTTTTTATTAATTTAACGTATGAGAATTTAAAGATAATATTTTCAACTGCCCTTGTTTCGCATACACATACTTGTACTATTTCAAAATCTGAACTGCTAGATTTTCAAAATCAACTTTCAGATTGTGTCTTGCTATCTCACATTATTTCTAGTCTCCGATGATCCCAACCCTTACTCTAAATACTGTTAAATATTTCAAAGCACCGTCGCTTTTATCTTACAATAAAGATGGGTTAGATTTGAAACATCATGAATGCACTTTCCCTCGTGTTGTAAAACTGTGAACTGACTTTTTTTGATAATGATCAAAAAAGTGAACTGAACTTTTGAGTGCTGACCAAAAAGGACTTTAAGATTTGTATTCAACGACTTTCTGGCCTTGAAAGTGATATATTTGATAGAGTAATGATTTCAAGTAATTTTACATGAAAATCATCATGCAAAAAGAAAAACAAAAACTAGGGATAAAGAAACATATTCACCTAGTCCATCACAGTCTAGCTAAGTTGATAAGAGTTGTAAGAGTTGAGACTTCAAATGTCGACCTTTAAATTCACTTAGGGTTGAAGATAATCCACCCAAGTAAGGAGGAAAACAATCAAAATTTAAAGATACTATTGCAGTCTTCATAAATATGTTGTTTTGGCCATGCATGTAAGACTTGAACTAAAGACCTAATTGATGCACGGGCAAAGTTTCTTCAGTGTTGACGAGTGATTGATATTCCTGAAGACCAAATACTAAGCTACTATTGCAGTCTTTATGCAGCCACATCACAAACAGTTATTGCAACTAGAGAAAATGAAACTACGATCAAGATTATTCTAAATTACTCTCTCCGTCCCCTTAAGTTTGTCCAAAAGCATATATTTCACGGTATTTAAGATAGTAATGAGTGTAAAATATGTGGTTGAGAATGAAAGATTTAAAAGAATTTGAGAGGAAAGATAAAACATGTGGTTGTGAATGAATGAAAGTGGACAAATATTAGGGGACATCCAAAAAAGAAAGTGGACAAACATTATGGGACAGAGGGAGTAGTAATATAGGAGCTGATGAGCAGTAAGTAGCTAGTGAGGCATTGAATTAAGCAGTTGGGTCATCATTCATTCCATTGAATTCAATGTCAACTGGTTTTTTGTGGTTTGGGGTTCTCCACCTTAACTTTTAGGCCTGATATTGAGAGACAAAACAACAAATTCAGGCGGCGGTCACAAGATTTAAACCAAAGACTTAACTGAACTGAGGTTCGAACTTGGTCACTTACCCTATATAATCTATCTGCTATCATTTGACTACCCCTTATGATCTGTTCTTATCAAAAAGATACTGTTTTGGTCAGTAACATATGCATGATTGAATGTCAACATTTTGGGTTGTACCAAGGTCCAAGAAAAGCCATTTTGATGTGGAAAAGAGGACTGTGTTAGAATTGAATAGGTCATTTATATTCTTTGTTTGATGCGGTCAACACTTAATTCTCTCAACTCCTTTCTGCAGCCTTCATACATCAACAGCTTAGATTCTTTGTTTGACCATCAATTCAGCTTTGCATGACTAACTTCATTCAAGCTGCATTAAATCGCTACAAATGGTGGAAACACACGAGCAATGTACACACATATATATAAACCCATTCCGAACGTTCTTTTACTCAACATTTTCTCTACAACATTTTATTTGCAACATCACATTTTGCTAACTGATTTTACAAATTCAACATTTCAAACAATGGTATCAAGCACAGACAAGCTGGATCAGTTTACACAGACGTTCGATTTATTTGACAAAAATGGAGATGGTGAGACATATTTTCTAATGTGCTGTGATACATCAAAAGTAGAAAAATGACATCTACTTCATGTTTTTAAGAATGTTTTACATAAATAATGATCATCCTCAGGTTGCATAACGCTGGAGGAACTAACAACTGTTATTCGATCATCGTTCAATTTGGACCTTACCGAGGAAAACTTGCAAGACATGATAGGAGCATTTGACGCGGATGGAAACGGAACTGTGGAATTTTCCGAGTTTCTTGGTATTTTGACCACAAGTAAAATCGAGGTACTGATTCTCATCTAGCCCGACCGTAAGAAAATATCAAACCCAGCCAATTATGAAAATCAATCTTTTTATTATATTGGAATTCAGGTTCATGATACAGAAGCAGAGCTTAAAGAAGCATTTAAAGTGTTTGACAGGGATCAAAATGGTTTCATTTCAGCGGCAGAGGTTAGTTTACTTAAAACAAATATGTTTTTTAAAAATGCAAGTATTCAATCTTTACTAGCAGAATCATAATTTATAAATAAGTTGTGTTTCTTGATGTTTTGCAGTTGAAACAAGTGATGATAAACCTTGGAGAGAAACTCTCGGACGATGAAGTTTGGCAAATGATAAGTGAAGCTGACCTGGATGGCGACGGAGAAGTTAACTTCGAAGAGTTCGTTAAAATGATGGTTGTTTGAGAGAAAACACAGATATAATGCTGCGCAAATATGTTTGAGAACAAGACATGTCCCCTTTAGATAGTAATGGTTGCTTCCATTTTTGCTACATGAGGGGATTCATTCGAGACTCTCCAACGGTTGATCTAACGGTCAAAAAACTTTTTTTATTTTTTGTCTTTTAGCAAAAAAAATTAAATAGACAAATGAAGTCAAAATGTGCAAATAGTTAAATCAATAGTACAAACAATGAAAAAATTCAATACATGTATATACACTGGGGTCGACAAGGAAACTGCATTTTATTGTGTGTATACAGTCGTCAATTTCCTTTGCACATATTCCTCACCATCAGCCGCTTTGTTTGCCTCCTCGTCGACAACAAGAATATTAAAAGAGCAGAATCTATCAAGGTAAGAACGTCTACTAAAAAATCCTAAATCACACATCAATTTTATTTCAAAGGCCCAAAATATTTCACCAACCAAAAATGTATAAAAATGAATCTAGGACATTTCAAGAGAGACTTGTCCCACCTATGACCTATAGCATTACTTCGAGCATTGAACCTCCCCTATGTAGTCAATCACCTTTTGAGTTAAATAACAATTATTGTAGTGGAACACTTTTGCCATGATACCTGGTGATTGCTAAAGTGGAATGCATTATTTCTCATGCCAAATCTCACAAGAAAGAAATTAGTTTGCAGCGTTTGAAATCTAGCCTATTCACACTTGCGTACGATTGTTGTAGTGCTTACTTAATGGAACTAAATAGTCCAGTCGAGTACCTGGTGATTTCTTTAAATTCTAGCCTATTCACACTTGCGTACGATTGGTGTCCGTATCTTACCTTAAATTCTTGTTCATTTCACATTAGTATGTAGTTATTTGATGATTTCTTTATCCATTTCAGGATCGTGATACATATACAATGATTTAGTATGGCTTGGAAAAGGTTTGGATCGATTGCGATTGAAAACGCGTAAAAACAAACAAAAAGATTTTTATATTCTTTTCATCTCTCAAGGAATGAATAGACTCCAAACTCAAGACGGAGATGCACTCAGGAGGACTTGAAACACCGACCTCTGCGAACAGAGACCGAATAGATGACTGCTAACATGAAGGCAGCTAGACTTCTCGTCATTTGGAAGCTCAAAAAGTACAACACTTATGTTTTATTGTGACGTGTAATAGCTCCTTAGAAAGCTTATTCAATCATCTACAACTTTTTACTTTACACAAAGTTTAAATTTGAATGTTAAAAAAATGAGGTTTTGGTTCGGGCAAGACTGACCAAATCGATTTTGTGCCTTAGCGAACCACATGATGATTCGGGTTGACTGGAGGCATGCCAACAATTTGAGGGAATGGTTCACCTAAACCACATCCCAGACTGCCCAAACCAAAAAGTGGTGCAGCCAGAATTCGTAGGTTTTCTAAATTTTAGGGTTTGGGCTTCCAACTTTGTTTTCATGAATACAAAACCCTTGGGACGTGGCCAATGGTCATTTTAGAAGATTTTGAAGATTCTTTGGAGAGTTTTGACGACAAGAATGATTTCTATTAATCCAACTGTTGATATTGATAACTGTCATCATCAACCGTCTGTGTATTTTGCAAATTCAATCACCTATTTTTATCAAAAAATAATTAAAATCTCAAACGTTAAATATATCAAAATCAACAGTTGAGATTATGTTATCATGTCTTACGGAATTTCATTCTTTCTATATTTGAACTATGCCATAGTAACATGATTAAATTTTATTTACAATAATTCAACATAAGTAAACATCTTGGAACGCAATTCCATAACATCATGAATTAATTTCAAAAGTGCAAAGTATATTAGCTCTGCAAGAACCGAAAATCCTTCGAGGATGAATGGGCCAGAAAATCTACCAGAGTTGGAGCCAGTGCAACATGAGAGTGGCCGGAATTTGATTAATCCGATGATAGGAAACGGAAAAAGGATGAGGAATATGGCGGGACGCAAGATTTTGGGCAATGAAGGGAGTGGCGATTTGGAAAATGAATTGACGGCAGTTAGTAATTATGAGCCGCAAATTTGGATTAATGATAACAATTTTTCAGCTCACGAGGGGGAGAGGATACACAATAATAATAAAAATAAAAAAGTTGGTGGTCATAATACTGATGAAATTGGGCCTAACAATCATGAGGACTTGGGTCTCGAGGTGCTGATGACCTAGCACTAATTTGGACAGAATCTGAAGGGGAGGTGCGTCAGATTGGCAAGTGAGTACCACGACTAACTTTGCACTCAAGGGAGGGAGAAAATGGAAGTGTGAAGCACGAGGTGCGAAGAGGAAGAATCAAAGTGATGGGTTAACGCAAGAATATGATAGAAGCTTAAAGATCAGAGGATTGTGGAGCAGTCCGAAAGCAGCACTCGAGCTTGGGAGAATGGCAGGATCGGTCGTATACAAGGAGGGAAGGTTGAGTACCCATATGTTTCACAAACGCTCAGCCCCGCCGAGGGCATGAAAATCATTACTGGAACTGCCGAGGGTTGGGCGGCTCTGGCGCGGTTCATAGTCTCCAAGACGTGGTTACGTCTAATCGTCCAAGGGTTTTGGGTTTGATAGAAACAAAACTCAAGGCCAATAGTTGGAGTTCTCTTAGATGCAAATTGGGGTTTCAAAATTGTTTCTCAGTCGACTGTCGAGGAAGAGCAGGGGATTAGCCATCTTGTGGACAGATGATGTTGATATTACTGTGAGAAATTATTCCAATTTTCATATAGATGTTGTCATAGAAGTGGAAAATCGTTTAGATTCACTTTGTTTTATGGTCACCCGATTAGTAGCCATTGACAAGGAGTTGGGCTATGTTGAGAAGTCTGAGTGGGATGTGGGCAATGCCGTGGCTGGTGTCAGGTGATTTTAATGAAATCTTGAAAAGTTCAGAAATATCTAGCCGGAGAAGGGGTCAGTCAGCAATGGAATGGTTTAGGGAGATTCTTGATCATTGTCAGCTCTTTGATGTGGGCTATAGAGGAGATAGATATACATTTTCAAATGGGAGGAAAGGCAGGGAGCAAGTAAAAGCAAGGCTAGATAGAGTTATCGCAAACATTCAGTGGATTGATTTATTTCCTGAAGCGAGAGTTTATCATCTCACAGCATGGACTTCAGATCAGTGCCCTCTTCTAACAGATTTAGCTCCGACAAGAAATTTTGGGGGAAGGCGTCTCTTTAGGTTCGAACCGATGTGTGTCGACAACACGACTTTGGTGACGTGGTGAGGGAGGGCTGGATGGGGGGAGAGGCAGTAGGTGATTCATTGAGGGATAGATTGGACAGACTGGCTTTGACCCTTCAAAAATGGAACAAATCTAGCTTTGGCAATGTCAAAGAAAAGATAAGATTGCTAAAAAGAGAGCTAATGGCACTGAAGGCGAGTTTCCAAGATGCGGAGGCTAAAGAAAAGGAAGAGAAGGTCTCAAATGAAATTGAAGAGTGGCTACATAGAGAAGAGATATTGTGGAAACAAAGGGCACGAATAGATTGGTTGAGGGATGGAGATAAGAATACTAAATTCTTTCATGCAAAAGCTTCTGCTAGAAGAAGAAAAACTGGATCTCAGCATTGGAGGACGAGGCTGGTAGGATTTACTCGGAAGAAGGAGAAATCAATGGATTGATCTTGAGCCATTTCAGAACCTATATAATGAAGGAGGCCATCCAATTGTAGCAGAATGGAGTGCAGTTTTAGAGAACGTACCGACAAGAATATCTTTCAGATTAATGCAGAACTCACAGCCAGCTACTCAGAAGCAGAAGTGGAAAGAGCTGTTTTTCAGCTTAATCCCAACAAAGCCCCGGGTAAGGATGGTTTTTCAGCTTTATTTTTTCAGAGATATTGGCAGGTCGTAAAGAGAGAATTTTTTAAAGAAGCTTTAGACTTCCTAAATGGTGGTGTGTTAAGGGAAGAGCTAAATGAAACACTGATAGTTATGGTTCCAAAGGATCCGAAGCCGACTAAATTGACCCAATTTAGACCGATCAGTTTGTGCTCCATTTTTATGAGGGTTATTGCAAGAGTCATTGTGAATCGTCTACAAAATCATTTGGATAAGGTAATTTCTCAAGCTCAGTGTGCTTTTGTCAAGGGCAGGAGTATTACTGATAATGTTCTGATAGAGTATCCCATTTTATTAAAAGAAGGAAACATCAAAGAGTGGGATTTGCCTCATTGAAATTGGACATGAGCAAAGCATATGATAGAGTGGATTGGAATTTCCTAGAGGCTATGTTGCTGAAGTATGGTTTTGCTGAAAGTTGGGTGCAAAAAGTTATGTGTTGTGTTAAGTCGGTTACATACCAAGTGAGACATAATGGCAAGCTGTCAGGGTGATTAAACCAAGTAGGGGGTTGAGGCAAGGTGACCCATTATCGCCATACCTGTTTATTATATGTATGGAGTGGTTGAGTGATAACATTAGCACGAGTTTGATAAATCGAAAACTTGCAAGGATCAATGTCGAAGGGCTCCGTCAGTGTCACATCTGTTCTTCGCGGATGATGTGCTTTTATTTTCAAGTTTTCTGAAAGAACGCTGCTTGAAATAAAGAGGTTGCTAGAGGTGTATGAAATCATATCGGGTCAAAAAATTAATTTCGAGAAATCTGAAATATGCTTTAGCAGGAATGTCGATGATTTAATGAGGTGTAGAATTACTGAACTATTGGGAGTTATAAGTGTACCGAATGGGAGATATTTAGGTATGCCAACGGTTGTGTGTTAGAACAAAACTGAGATTTTCAATTTGTTGGTGGAGAAGATTAACTGTAGAGTTCACAGCTGGCACAATTGCATGTTGTCAAGAGCCGGGAAAGAGGTACTAATTAAGTTGGTACTTAAATCAATGCCATTGTATATGACGAATTGTTTTTATGTGCCTAAGAGCATTATTAAAAAATTTCATAAGGCCTTTCTGCAGTTTTGGTGGTGTAGTGGTGATGGAGGAAGTAAAGTCCACTGGGTCAGGAAAGAAGTGCTGATGGAGGAGAAGATGCAAGGCGGGCTGGGTTTCAAGGATATGCGTTGCTTCAACCTAGCTTTACTTGCGAAGCAAGGTTGGCGTTTTATGCAATACCCTGATTCCCTTCTAAGCAAAATATATAAAGCTAGATATTTTCCGAATGATAATATGTTAAATGTGGCTATAGGAAGCCAACCTTCCTTTTCATGGAGGAGCATCCATAAGGCATTACCAGTTTTAAGGGAGGGATCAGTTTTGGATATTGAAAGTGAGAGGCTGAAGTGGAATCATGGAAACAGTGATGTCTTCTCATCAAAGTCGGCATATAGCATTGCGAGAATAAGAGAAAATGTTCAGGAGGAAGGGAGTTCATCTAATAATTGCTTGAGACATTTTTGGAGAAATTTATCGAGGATACAAGTGCCGAGGAAAATTAAGACACTACTATGGAGAGCATATCACGGAGGTTTACCAATTGGAACTGAATTACGCCACAGGCTGAAGGTGAGGGATATCAGGTGTGGTATTTGTGGTTATAAAATAGAATCAGATATACACCTTTTCCTCAAATGTTGGTGGAGTTTAGCACTATGGAGTAGCCTTGGGTTTGAGGATGATTTCTTTCAAGGGGAGTTTATCAGTTTTGCGGATTGGTTCTATATGTTCTTTCTTAAAGCAGACCAAGAGAAGGTGCACCTGGCTGTGTGGGCTTTATGGATAATTTGGTATAACAGAAACTTGGTCAAGCATCGAAAGGAGGGTTGGAGCGTCAAGTGGGCAGTGACCCAAATTCGAAGGCTTAAAAAAGATTACAGTGGGGCTATGTTAGTCTATCAGCTTTTCTCACAGTCTCATGAAGGACAATGGTCAGTTCCACAACATGGTTGGGTGAAGATTAATTGTGATGGAGCTTTTACTTACCAATCAAAGAAGGTAGGTATTGGAGTTATTGTAAGGGATGATTCAGGGAATTTTTTTTAGAAATGCCCTAGTTAGCCACAAATCTTTCCCAAATGCTCTAGTTTTCAAAACTCTTTCTCAAATGCCCCACTTTTAATGAATCCGGTTTTGACAAAACCGGAATCCTTTAAAAAAATGATATATCCGGTTCTACGGAACCCGGAAATAAATAAAAATCAGAAATCCGGTTTTCAGGAACACGGATAGTTGTGAAATCCAAGACCAACTATCCGGTTTTGGGGGGACCGGATTCCTACTCCACATATATTAATTCCCCATAAAATCCTACGCGGAGCTGACGAGGTTGCCCAGACAGCAAAAAAAGTAGAATCCGGTTCTGGTAAAACCGGAAATATACAATTGAATCCGGTGTTCATAAAACCGGTATTTTTGGCGATAAAAGAGGGTCCAGCAATAATGCATGCATGCATTATTTCTGTTCAATCCGGTTTTCCCAAGACCGGATTGCTCAGAAATAATTGAAATTCTCTGAAATCGGTTCCATGCAGACAGGTATTATTGCATTCAGTCCGAATCCGGGTTTCCCAAAATCGGATTGTGCAGAAATAATACACGAATAATTGAAGAAAAGCCTGACAACACTAAAAAAGGTCTGCAAATTCCGGGTTCCATGGAACCGGATTGTTTGATGATTCCGGTCCTAGGAAAACCGGATTGGTCTTGTTATAAATAATCCCCGTTTTCCATTTATTCATCATCCGAATAGTAAGTTATTTTTTGAAAAAATTTTATTTATATTTTTTGTGTATTTATTTTATTTATTAACATGTTTGTTTTATTTTATACAGAGATGGCAGATTTTGATTCTGACTCGATGGCTATGACAACGCTAGACACACTTGATATGAGTGTTGTAGACGAATACAACCGAGATGAGATGGAATATCTTGATGAACTTGACAATGAGGGTGTCGAATATGTTCCCGAACCAGAACATGTATTCGATATTCCAGCATTTAGTGATATTTCGGCATGGGATGCGAACGAACCAACTGATGAGTTCTTGGGCTCAACTTTGGACAATTTGGATCTATTGGGATAGGGACAACATTTTCTAGAAAAGCCGATGCAATCTACGCAGTCCAAAAGTATTCTATACTGCATCGTGTCGAGTATCACACGAAAGAGTCGACACGCGCACATATTGGTACTTCACTGTCGATATGGAGAGGATAGTTGCCCTTGGCGTATTAGAATTATAAAAAGGAAAAATGCATCATACTGGGAAGTGAGGAAGTATAGAGGTGACCATACATGCAACGCTGACTTCATACCCAAATCAAATGTCCATTTGACCAGACATTTCATTGCAATGGACATTGGTCAAGTGATAAGTGAGAGGTTACGATATCACCCGCTGAAATTAAAGCTCGGATATTCAAGGATTACGGGTTCGAGATTAGATACCTTATGGCTTGGCAGGCAAGACAACAAGCGCTGATTAATTTGTTTGGAGACTGGGACGTGTCCTTTCAAAAGCTTCCTAGTTATATGCAGGCTTTGCAAGACTCAAATCCGGGCACATTTATTAGATGGCATCGCACAAGGACCGATGATAATTCTGCCATGATAATTAATCGAGTGTTTTGGTCATTTGGCCCTTGTATTGAAGCGTTCAAGCATTGCAGGCCTGTTATGTCTATCGACGGTACACACTTGTACGGAAAGTATGATGGAAAGTTACTTGTCGCTGTTGCACTAGACGCAAACAACCATTTACTTCCAATTGCGTTTGCCATAGTTGAAAGTGAAAACAATTCTAGTTGGAGTTGGTTTATGCGGTGCATTCGGGAGGGTGTGACAAATAGAAGTGAATTATGCATCATCTCGGATAGGCACATGGGCATTCTCCGTGCAATGCAAGAACCGGAGTGGGCGGAACCAAATGCTTATCACCGTGTATGTATTAGACATCTGCAAAGCAACTTCAACGTGAAGGTAAAAGATCCAACTCTAAAGAAAAAGATGGGTCACGTAGCTCATCAGAGGCAATGTCGTAAATTTGAGCGAGAATTTCATGATTTGATTAACCTTCTGAAAGAGAAGCCTGCGGTGATTAATTGGCTACAAGAAATTCCATGGGATAAGTGGACAATGTCATATGATATTGGTGGGAGGAGATGGGGATCTATGACAACAAATTCTAGTGAGTGTTTCAACAACATCTTGAAGGGGGGTAGAGATCTACCGGTATGTGCCCTTGTACAATTTACATTTCAACAGTGGTGGTAGGCGATGTGGTTTGTGCCATGCTGGGAATAAGGTGGGAAGAAATCCATCCAGGCGTCGTCACAACGAGATGGATATGGGACAATCTAGCAGTGGTGGTAGGCGATGTGGTTTGTGCCATGCTGTTGGTCACAACAGGAGGGCTTGTCCTACTCGAAGTACCACCGATTGATATGTAATAATAAATAAGAATGTATGATGTTTAATAATAATGTATGATGTTTAAATAAATTTGCAATACTAAATAAAAATTAAAGATGAAATAAAACATGAAATAAAACATATTTGCAAAACTTTCAAGTATATATCAACGACGAATAAATGAGGACAACGAATATCTTCTAGGAGGTCTCTTCTCACGATGTGGTCGTCCTTCCATGGGCTCCGATGGACCAGCAATATCATGTCCAGCAGGCTGCGACTGTGATGCAGGTTTGTCTCATCGTCATCCCCTCCCATCCCCATACTGGGTACTGGCACCTGCATTTATATTGTAGCGTTAAATACATTGTTGAATGAAAGTAAAATAATAATTTTTTAACTTACCAACGTCTAAAGAAATAATTGTTATCAATTCCAACCGCATCCAATTCTCCCAATCTCCCCAATTCCTCAACTGATGCATGAAAAATGCTATGAGCATCCATCCTAGACTGCTCATCGGTTACCCTAAAAAACATATTTGCAGCGTACGTGCATTATGCACAAGAGTGCGTACCTACAACAAAACATATAACAATTTATAAGTGTCATTACAATATTAAAACACATAAAAACATAAAACACATAAAATACATGATCTTACCACGCTATGAAGGACGGGTGCAGTGGGACGATAAGTCTGGGTGTCATCCATCTGAGGCTGCACAAATCTGCGCGTGGTGGTACGGTACCATCTGCGGTAATCTGGAGTGTGGACGGATCAATCTGTGGTCCATCTACAACCACTCTACGGTTAGCACGATCATCCCATATTGTGATGTAGTCCGCAACTCTATCGTCCAATCTACGCGCGCGCTTTCTTTGTAAACCGTGTCTCGGTTCTGAGAGTCCTCGAACCAACATCGGAACATCTTGAAATATGTCAAACTGGCGCAGAACTCTAGATGGATGATACCATTCCACTATGTTAAAGCACAGTAGTGGAACCTCTGATAACCAAGATCCTTGCCCCGTCAAACACATTGGATTTAATAAATGGAATAAATTCGCATCGTAAGGTACCCAAATAAAATCAGATTCACTCATCTGATCAAGCTGATCACGGTAGAAAACCAATGACCCATGCGGTACATTCATATACGATTTCGGTCCACTCCATTTTCTACACAAAATATAGAACTCATTAGAAAATAATAAACATATACAAATAAATATGAACAATATAGTAATAACTACTTACGTGTAAGACCATGCGCCTCTCATAAAAGGATCAACGTGAGGTTGCTCAAACTCTGGAATCCCTCCAAAACCTATCGGTCTACCGATAGCCATCCTCTCCCAACTCCAAAGCTGTAGGAGGAGTAAACATCCAGCCATCTGCTTATGCCCCATCTGTGCCGCACTACACATCTGTCTATATAGATAAGCAAGCACAGCACTACCCCACGAATATGATCTAACACTATCAAGATCCGCCAGTAAGGGTAAGTAGTGAAGAGAAAGTCTATCCCCACATAAATCCGGCACCAATGACGAACCAAGCATGCACAGTATGTATGCTCTAGCGTAACGCTGTACGACTTCCTCTGTCGCATCATCAGGTACCACTCTCATGTTTTCCCAAAACCACTTACGTTTAGCGAGAGTAGGAGATCTACCTGTATCAGGATAAGCCCCTAAAAGCTGTATGCACATGGCCTCCCAATCATGATCCTCTTTTCCTGACACTACTGCTCCCTCAACAGGCAAACCAGTAAGCAATCCAACATCCTGTAGAGTTATCGTGCACTCTCCAACCCTCAAGTGGAAAGTATGTGTCTCCGGTCTCCACCGTTCCACCAATGCACAAAGTAGAGACCAATCAATCTCTACATTCTGAATTTGGTCCATGTGTAGAATCCGGCCTCAACGACATATCTCACGATTCTGGGGTCCATAGTCCACATCTTTCGATGAACAAACTTGATAGTCTTTCCTTTCTATACAAAAATTAAATAACATTAAGATCACAATGAACAAATATAAATAGATTCGTATACATATAAATAATTACAAAAAATAAAATGGACTAACCGGATTATTCCACACTTCTTGCGTACGATGTGTGCGTTGTTGACTTAAAACCGAGTCATCAATTGGTCCGGGAGTCACAATTTCATCCAAATCCATCTAAATAAAAAATCATACATCCATTTTAATATCACAATATACAATTATAAAATACAAACTACTTAAACACATATCACAATATAAATCTTATAATTACCAATTCAAACTAATAGAATTAGCAACTTAAAAATGTAATCTAAATCATAGAGTACAATATCAAACTCAATTACAAATATGTACAATTTACAACCAAATCAAAATCCCAATTCATATTCATAATTAACAAATCTAACAAAATCGAAACCCTAATTCTAACAATCAATATTCATAATCCTAAAATCCTAAATTCCCAAATCAAAACCCTAAATTCTAACAAAATCGAAACTACAAATTCTAATAAATCTATCAATATCCATAATCCCTAAATTCAAAATCCCTAACTCAAAACCCTAAATTCTAACAAAAACAAAACCCTAAATTCTAACAAAAACAAAACCCTAAATTCTAACAAAATCATAACCCTAAATTCTAACACATCTATCAACATCCATAATCAAGAACAAAAATCAACACATTTCAAACAAAATCATATGTATACATGACCAAAATACTAAACCCTAACCTCATAATTTTCGTCAAATCTTCCACCCATTTCGGAGGTTTGGCCGGAGCACGAGAGACTACTACGGGAGGAGAATAGGAAGCACGACGTGGGATCAACGGCGGCAGGGCGGCAGAGCGTCGGAACGGCTGAACGGCTGAGGCGGCTGGAGGATGATGCGCGAAGAATGAAACCTATGTTTTAATTCGAAGCAATCCGGTCATGATGGAACCGGTTTCATTTAAATCAATCCGGTTTCTATAGAACCGGATTCTTTTGAATAATACCGGTTTTGGTGAAACCGGAATCATTAAAATAATGCTGACTGTACAATTATATTTGCTGACTGGACAAAATACATGGATCCGGTCCGAGTTAGTTACATTTTTTAACTATCCGGTGTTACGAAAACCTGATTCATGATTTTTTAATATTTCCGGTTCTGATATACCTGGATATGTTGTTTTTTTAAGGGATCCGGTTTTGTCAAAACCGGATTCATTAAAAGTGGGGCATTTGAGAAAGAGTTTTGAAAACTAGAGCATTTGGGAAAGATTTGTGGCTAACTAGGGCATTTCTAAAAAAATTTCTTCAGGAGCAATTTTAATGGTGTTGGCGTGTCCAGAATTAAGGGCGAGATCTCCTCTAGATGCTGAAGGTCTAGCTTTAAAGAGAGGCATGGAGATTGCTCTCAGTTTGGGGCTGAGTAAGGTTATCTTTGAGATCGATTGTGTGAATATTACTGATGCTTTGTGGGTCGGAAAGAGTGGAACAGATCAAATAATGGAGTGGAGGAATTTCTGTCACCAAGTTTTGCAGAGCATCAAAATTGGCATTTGAATCTGATTCGAAGGGAGGCTAATAGTGCGGCAAATTGTTTAGCAACAGAAGTATGTGCTAAAGGATGGAGCTGGACTAGTCGCGATGCATGACCTGCGCTGATAGGACCTTGTGTTAGATATTAAGAGCCTGTCTTTGTTTTGATTTCCTTGCATCAAAAAAAAATTTATCCACTTACTTTTAAATGTGGCACAAATATAATTAATAAT
This sequence comes from Sedum album, assembly GCA_006409495.1. Taxonomy (NCBI): domain Eukaryota; kingdom Viridiplantae; phylum Streptophyta; class Magnoliopsida; order Saxifragales; family Crassulaceae; genus Sedum; species Sedum album. The sequence goes on along the minus strand of QZGG01000846.1, from coordinate 45,937 downwards.
AGCATTTTTCAAAAATTCCGACAAAGATATTTACAAACAATAACATAAAATTTACAGCTTGCTATAAATCTAAGAATTGTGTAAAGCAATTGATGAAAAAAAATACGCAATCATAATTTCTCAGTTTAAGCCAATATGCTACATTGGACTACCGTTTATGATAACTTACATATTTACGATCTCGTACTTTGTTGCTTCTCAGAACTCACATATTAATCAACTTCATTTGTGAGTCAAATTTATTATTCTAAACTTGTGCTTTTATTATTCTAAACTTGTGCTTTTATTAAGTTTCAGAGAATAAATGTGACAAATCACTGACTTTTATTTTCTATGAGATATGCTATACGAAACTGAATTTTGCAAAAAGAATCATGTACGAAGATGTTAGAAGTCTGGAGGCAAACACAATTATTGTTGGTTATATACCTATAGACCGAGCAATTACAAATACCTCTATGATCGCCCGTAAAATTGAAAATATTCTGGTAATACGTCGAAACACCCAATATCAAACTATCAATTATCTAAGAGTGTGCCATACTACATATCACTCTGTGAAAGAAAATATGTTGTTGGCAAGAAATGTGATGGGTGAATATAATTTCAATGATGCTAAAGAGGCTACAAAAAGAAGTATTAATGAATTGCAAAACAATTGTGACAGAAAAGAACTTTCAAATGTAAATCGTTGTCAACTTAGAAAATATACTAAGATCTTAATTCGTAATTTTTTTTTTTTTAAAAAAAACCCCACCCGCTAAAGCCCCACTGCTTTAGCACCCACCAGGAATCGAACCCATGACGTGTGGCTTATAATACAACCTCCACTGCCACTAGGCTAGCCCTTGGTGGGCTTAATTCGTAAATTGCATGTTGTTCTGTAATTTTGCCTTAAATCAACTATATGTACAACCCTAATAATTAAGTGGGATTTAATAGAGTATGCTATTATTAAAATTAAGCATTCATATTCACAAAGTAAGTGTGTGTCTCATTTGAGACCCCATTCAACTTTAAGACATTGATATCCCCATTGCACCGTTTAATCAATTTAATTCAACATTTCGCAAATTATCTATATTTTTTATCTTTTAATGAAAAAAGTCAAAAATACATAAACGAAGTCAATATGTGCAAAAAGTTAAGTCAAAAGTGCAAACAACAAAAAAATTTAATGCATATGGGCAATGGAGATCGCAAGAGAACTACACTCGATAAAGTAATATTGGTGAAAGATACATAAAAAAATATAAAAAAAAAGTAGGAGTTCGACCCGCTAAAGTCGTCATTGAGTCTATGTAAGTTTCAATATTTTCAATTTCACTTTATACTATTTCATAATCAACAAAATAGAACTAGAAAATAAAATCATAAAGAATTGAACATGCATCGTTGTACCCTTCAAACTTATAATATTCCTTTAGCTAGTAAAGCGATAAGTAAGAATTGAATCTACGGAGATTTGGAGCACAAATTTCTTTGAAAAGTAATTAATAAGGTGCAGTGGGGTTTTGTATCAATGAAAGTCCCAAGTAACGGAACATTTGAAAAGGTTGAGGATTCTTCTCTACTAATGATACTAGCACGATTTAACATAATCACTAGTATCAAGATTTATCATAGATCATTAACCATTCAATTTTTAGATCCTCGTAGTTCATGTGTAATTCGATAAAGGTACTATGCATACAATTGCTTTTTATACAATCACACTCCTTTCAAGGGGAAAGGAACATCCAAGGCGAAATAATATTAAGTATTTAGTGAGCTAATTAAACTAATCTATAAAGAAAAGTGTTTAATTCTAGATGTTCTACCTAAGCTTGAACGGACTAAAAGGCCTCTGAAAACAATTCCAAACACAAGTATACTCGATCAATAAATCTTGAATTGAAAATTGAGATAATTTGTTTGGGTTAGTACGTACCATTATTTGAAAATCGAAATTATTTGTACCTTGATTCAATAATCGGTTAGTGTGTTTCTTATTTAAAATTGAGATATTCCATGTATGGGTAAAGTTTAGGAGAAACAAAGAGTTTATGTGAGACGGAAAGACTTAACATTAATTGTTGGATTAGATTAATCTGTGGTTGAGATTAAAGTTGTTTTTATATAATGGGCGGTTGGATTTGCAAAAAACCCTAGCGGTTGAGACTGACGGTTATTTTTTTGAATCAAATCTCATCCGTTGGATTATTAGTATTCAACGGTCGAGATCATGTCCCACGGTCTCGCATTTATTTATCCGTCCTTCTGGAACCTTACTCTTCCGTATATTATTTTAAAATTAAGATAATTTGTGTCCTTATTTGAAAATTGAAATAGTCTGATGCTCAGATGAAATGGAATGATGGTCCAAAACGTATTTTAATAGCTTAAGGTTACGGAACATATATTATCATTCATGTTCCATATTGGAAGATGGAAGATTAATTGTAGAAAATCACTTTTTAAAATGCATTTATCACGACCCAAACTTTTCAATATAATATTCCAAAACCACTTATGTAGAATCCGTTTACAAATGAATGGTAAAGGGAATAAATGATAAATAGATGGTTGATCTATCTCACGTTCTCAAAACCGGCGTATCCCCTAAACTGATGTCGATTGATCTCATTCTCTCAAATAGGGCTGCAAATGAGACGATACACTCGATAATTACTCGATGACCGACTCGATAAGAACTCGGTCAATACTCGTTCAATAATAAATGAGTCGAACCCGAACATAATTATGAAACTCGTTTAATAAACGAGCCGAGCTTGAACAATGTCATACTCGACTCGTTTATGTTCGTGAACAACTCGAATAAATGCTCGATAAAATACTCGTTTAAAAATCCGCGGACCCTAAAGAATTATTTCCGCGGACTCTTAACAATTAATTTAATTATTAAGGGTCCGCGGAAATAATCCTTTAGGGTACGCGGATCTCAATCCCACATCGCCGACCGGTCAGAGGAATGAGTAGAGAAACGTAAATAAAAACCGAACCCTCCCATTCAAAATTTCATTCATCTCTTGACCCTTTAGCTGAGATGAAGAATGATAACTTGGGTTTGATTAGAGCTCGTTAATTCGAGCTTAGATTAGGTCGGGTTATTAATATTTTTCTGAGGTAATTGGGTTTGGTTGTGCTCGATTGGTACTCGGGTTGTTTTTTTATATTTCGAGCTAAGCTCGAGTCGAGCTCGAGTAGGCGAGATATTAATCGAGCCGAGCTCGAGCAACATATTTTGAAGCTCGTCGAGTTCGAGCTCGAGTTCGAGCAGCGTTAAAATATGACGAGTCGAGTTCGAGCACGAAGGTACTCGGCTCGATTCGACTCATTTGCAGCCCTACTCTCAAACTGCCTATCTCCTAAACCGATGCATCTAGTTACTAAAAATAAGATACTAGGATAATCAATTAGGTAAATCCACATTTCTCAAATGTTTTGCGTACAATTGTTTCCTAATTTAATTAAAAATAAATTAATCAAACCGTTAAATTATTGAAATCAATAATGTAGATCATAACTTCACCGTCTCACAAAATTTCTTTATCTCACATAATTCCATCCTTATACACAATACATAAAATTATTAAATGATTAGTAGAGAAACGGATAACACGTTATCCATCAATATACTCATTTACCATAAACGAATAATTCATTAGGCTAAATAATTGCTAAAAACAATCATTTACCATATACCCATTTAAAACCACCTCGGCCGCCCATTTTGACATATAACAGAATAACTACGTTTGATTTTTTCATAGGCTAAGTAAGAGAAAGCGCGTGGCTGTTGTGTCGGTGTCGAAGCTGATAATCTGATATGGAGGGAACTAAGAAGAATATTGTTCTGGTGACTAATGATGATGGAATTGAAGCACCCGGCCTGCGAGCACTTGTTCGGACTTTGACTTCGTCCAGTTTTTGCTACCGGATTCTCGTCTCTGCACCTGCTTTGTAAGTTTCTACTCATGTTTGATGTTAGACAGTGTGCTCAACTGGGGTAAGTTAATAGGTTAGTTATTAGTGTTGGAATTTAATGAAGTAAAATGAGGGTGCGCCCCATTTTGTGAGTCGTTTTTGAAGGGGCTACGAGCCTCGTATCGAAAAACTTAAAACATAAGAAAAAATCCTTGCAAGGTCTAGTATGTGTTTGAGTATTCGAACTTTAAAAACGGACTCGTAATGAAGGAGATAATGTTGTACAAAGTAAGGACCAAAACATGAGTCTAATGAGTCCATGAGGAATGGATCCCTAGATCATTTTGGTTGTTATCCCACATAGGAATTTGGTGGGAAGAAATGTAAGTTCATATATGATCCCAAATGACCATGTATAAGTTATTATACAAAGCCACACGAAAATGTCTCGCGCGCCCAGGGGGGAATTCTCGAGCCCGGATGGTCAGGTTTGGTCATACTTGTGCGCCCGCATCATGGGCACGTCGAATGTAGTCCGATTCGGGGCAGAGTTGACCGGTTCCTTTTGCGAATGTTCTATGTCTGTTGCATTAAAACTTTGGGTTATATTAAACTATACATTTCGAATTTCAAAACATGCAGACCTGGTCTTATGTCTGTTGCACTTCTCAAACTCAGTCTTTATGACTGTTGAGGAATCCAACCGAGTCAGTCCACTTCCCACGTTGAGGAGTGGTGGAGACTTGTGTGGGCGGATTAATCTCCACCCGACTGGACTGCAGCAGTATAAATACAAGCAGCTCTTCTCCTTCAATCATCATCTACAACACAAACAATTCCATCAGTTCTCCACTCGTTTTCCGGTGATCGTAAAAGGCAGCAATCCCTTCGCCTTCTTCAATCCGGTGCCATTGATCAGAAGGTCCTGCTGTTGTATCCTGGGAGGCTAATTGTCGTTCAAACCCAGCACCTGTACGGGGGCAATATAGCTTTAAGGACATCGCAAAGCGAGCCTCAGCAATCTGATTTTTCGGTTTTGTATCTCTTCCTGTTTTATTTAATTCAGTACTCCTGTTTATATTTGTATGATCTGCTGAATTATTATTTAGATTGTAGTACTTGCATGTTCTAGTATTATTTCCAACAATTAGTTCTGAAAGGGGTAGCCAAGTGATGGCAGGTAGGAAGCGCTCAGTGAAGATCCTGAGTCCTGACTTGAATCATATGTAATAACATGCCCTTCATATGAGTTCTCTTCTAAAAAAATAGGTTAGTTCATAGTTGTAAAAGTCAATTGTTTCGCAGGGAGCAATCAGCTGCTAGCCATAGCATTACTTGGCGTCAGCCGCTGTCTGTCAAGAAGGTAGAATTTGATGGCGCGGCATCCGCTTTTTCTGTATCAGGTTTGTCGCTATTTTGTAATATAGCCCATATGAAGAATTTTGTTCCAAATTGAAACTTGAACATGCATATTTTTTGTGATACAGAGTTGAATATAAATTCATATATATAATCAATCCTTTAATCTGACATTAGTTCCTGAAGCATTTTACTGTAAATTATTGCAGGAAGCCCCGCTGACTGTGCTTCTTTGGGACTCTCCGGACTTCTTTTTGCAGACATTCCAGATCTGGTATGTGCTTCAATATCAACAGTTTAATGATGCTTTTATTGATCCGTATTTCAAAAGATTTCGAATCATATTTGTTTCTTTTTCTTTATACTGTAATGATAATTCTCAGCATGAAAGAAATTTTAGCTGCACCTGCACTTCACATAGATGTGAAACATTTAGATAATGTTTGGCAGGGCTACCCTGCTATATTAAAGATGAAGCTGCTATTCAATCATAGCTTCAGCATTCAATTTCCTCGCTTAATTATCTCATCCCACCCAACTTATATGGTCAACCTCTATGCAGTAGATTTCTCTCGTCTGAGTGATTAACTTTGTTATGATTGAGTAGTTTGCATTGACATTTATTCTCTTGGTAAAATGTTTAGGTTTGCATTTGAATAGCTGCTACTCTGATAATCATCTTCTTTGTTTGATATCACATACCTGAAAGTAGTAGCTGCGCGCTTCTTGTCAAATAATGCTGATGAGTTATCTCTTCTGCTTGAAGGTGATAAGTGGCATCAACTCGGGAAGCAACACAGGATATCACATGTTAGTAGACTAATTATCACTTTTCCTTTCCATCTACAAAATTAAAGCCTTGTGATACTATATTACTGAATAGTTGAGTTTTGATGTTCAGTGAATGCTAAAAAAATCGACAAATCTATTTTAAGAAAACTGAATACCAAAATCTAAGTGATGATATCCACGTGTTTTGTTAAGAACTAAATCTTCTTAAAAAGTTTATACAGGGGCTCATTTTATACATAATATGTATGCTGATGTATATTTGGTGGTAATTGAATCCTTGCTTTTCTCGATTCTTCTTGCAGTTTCTTATATATCCTTGGTTATGTTCAGTATCCATTCAGGAACTGTGGCTGGTGCTCGTGAAGCATATTTTCAAGGCGTTCCTGCTATCTCATTGTCTTACGAATTTGACTGGCATGTCAAACCAGTAACTTTTGATTTCTGTTCATACATTAATATTCAAAGAAGTGAACTTTAATAAGTTCCACTTGAAAAAAGAATATCTTTACTGAACACCTGTAATACATGATTAAATCTGCAGGTTAGGAGGGAAAAGCAAGGAATCCGACTTCGCACAGGCTGCTGAGGCTTGCTTACCTATCATAAACACATTGCTTGATAAGATAAAGAACCGAACTTTCCCCCAGAGATGTTTACTCAACATAAATATTCCTAGAAATGTTCAGGAAAATAAGGTAGACACATGTTTCTTGTTTTTCATTTTCCTAAAAATGCACGTCTGAGCACGATCTTGATTTAGTAGCATATCTCGGTTTTAGATCAAATTTTAGAACTAGGTGAAATTAGTGAAGATAATCTAGCAACCCTAGTCTTGTCTTTTGTCGTCGCTCCTACCGAGTCATGTGCCGTTCTGTGCAAGTCAGGGTATATGTTATGTTAATCAGTGAAATGAAGTATTGTCTGTTGTTAAATTTTAAAAATTGGTGATCAATCAGGGATTCAAGTTAGCTAAGCAGGGAAGAAACCAATATAAATTGGGATGGAAACAAATTATCTCCAATGAAGATTTAGTGTCATCGCTCAGACCAAGTTTGACCATGGAAGCATGTTTGTCACCTTCCACTGAGAATAATGGTGAACCTGGACAGAGACAACTCTTGTTTAAAAGAACAGTAAGTTTTTATAACATTCCTACTTGTGTTCGATTTAGTACGTGCTTTTTGTTCCTCTCAGTTTGCAGTCTTTTACATGTCGGATTTGAGAAGGAAAATCTACAACTTATATTTTTAATATTTACTCCAAGTAACTTATCAATTTTAAATATGCTGCAGATCCTTGAAGATCCTGTCGGGGAAGATGATGACTTTCAGGCCTTGAAAGAGGGATATGTGCGTAACCTCGCTATGCCTATCTTTCTTACATTTATAAGATATCACTATTAATGAAACCGTTCACTATTAATGAAACCGTCCTTGGTTTCATTTCAGATCTCCGTGACGCCATTGGATGCTTTGTCTCGTGCAGACGCTGAATCTGATAGTTATTGTACTGAACTACTGGCTGAAATTTCCTCAACGTGATGCAGCACAACTCAGCCATTCAAGAAACTCTTTTATTTGCTACTTATTATGTCTCAAAATAAAGTTGAAAACTCATTTACAATTGAGTGTTCAACATTTACATGCATGTTTTCTCAAATAGTAAAATGGTTGCAACTGTCTAGAACTGTACAATAACTTTTAAAGCAAAATGCTTGTGAAGTTCTTTTCATTCAATCTTAACTACACCAAAGGTACTTACTACTAGGTAATATAGTGTTTACGTCTTTCCTAGCTATTAAATTATTAATAACGCAAGGAATAGCGATCTAGTAGTCATTTATTTAGTCTTTTATCTTAGAAGACGATTATCCTTTCCTATGAAAGAGAAATTAATACGACATCTGAAAGTAAGTCTTATATTTTGGGGCGTGAAGAGATTAAAGATTTAAGAAAGAAAAATTACGGGGATATCTAATGTGAATACATACTTTTTGGTGAATCTATAAAACCAATTTTGCATTCGTTGATTGTATTTTATCAATGATTGAGATTGCACCACGTCATTGAATTTGTAATGTGTATGTCACTTGCAAAATATGTGCAACTCACATGGCTCAATCTGATATAATAATAAAATGCAATCAACGAATCTGAGGTAAATGTATAATTCACATGAGTAAATATTGAAAAAATACAAAGACTAAGGAGTATTTTGTAAAGGTAAGATTTTGTCGATATTCAGAACAACACGACACTGAACAAACAACACAAGTCCCACGCGCTGTATGACGACAAAGCTTTATCTACCAAGTCCGAGCCAAGTGAAATGTTCGATGGGGTTGGTTCGGTGCCTGAGCTCAGTTTCTACAAAGCGAGATGCCATTTCAATGATACAGGGCGCTTCCAGAGGCATCGGACTCGAATTCGTAAGAACCCTTCTCCTTCTTCTCTTCATTTATTTATTTATTTATTTATTTATTTATTTTTGATGTTTTGAGTTTGGATGGATAGGCGAGACAACTTCTGCAGAATGAAGCGACTGGACATGTGATTGCTACTTGCCGCAAGCCAAAAGAGGCAACCGGCCTTGTTCGTCTCAAGGATCAGTTTGTCAATAGGCTTCACATTCTGCCATTGGACCTCACTGATGAAACCACAATTCAGGTATATTTTATAATTGATCAGTTAATTCTTTTTTATTTTTTCTAGCGCTGCGACTTGTCAATGCGCATATTAATTTATTTGTATTGTTCCAGGAATCTGCTAAATTTGTAAAAGATAGATTTGGGTCGTTAAACCTTCTTGTCAATGCTTCTGGCATTCTCTCGATACCAAATGTCATGCAACCCGGTACTACTTCTACTAGTACTATTACTCTGTAACAGAAATGAAGCAATCACTGTAAGGATCAGGCTCAAACATAATTATAACCCTTATTTTAATACAATCAGTCTCATAATGATGTGCAGAAACTACGTTAAGCAAAGTTGAAAAGTCTTCCTTGCAGCTTGCTTATGAAGTCAATGCCGTAGGTCCTATTTTGGTCATGAAGGTACATCACAGCAAGGAAAGATAATATTTACACATCGCAAATTATCAATATGCTTTGTATGTTTTCATTTCCGCGGACGATGTAGTTATAACGAATTTTGTTTTTTGAACTCCTTTAATCATTGTGTTCAATTGGAACTTCAGCATATGTGGCCACTTCTGAAGGCTGGAGGAAGTGATTCTGATCTTGCTGTAGCTGCCAACTTAAGTGCTAGGGTGGGTTCTATTGGGGACAACCACCTAGGGGGGTGGCACTCGTATCGAGCCTCCAAGACTGCACTAAATCAGCGTAATATGTGTTCCTTTCTCAATTGTTTATTATTTTCTTAGACATGGATGTTTCTTCTACATATCATTTTAAAGAAGAAAGCTGGTTTGAATGAGATCAGTAGTCAGAGGTCAAATTTTGTTCCTTGACAGCACTTGGTTTCTTTAAGCTTCTATTTATGAATTCCTCGTTGTAGATCGGTTAGTAAGTTTTTAAATAAACAAAGGCGTTGTTTGTTAAAATTTAAATGTACATATAATGTGAATGACAAGTTTGCAGTTGATGCTTTAAATGTTGATCGTTTAAGTTCCTAGATAATACAATTGAGAATTTTGACATGATCTTTAATTTGTTTGAATTTTGGTACAATGAGTAAATGATGAACTTGGTGTTTCATTTCTAATAAAAGAATATTAAGCCATGGCCAATGAGTTGAACATGAATATATAATGTGGATGATCAGTTTCACATGTACATGCAGTTACAAAGACTATCGCAGTGGAATTTGCACGAAAAAAGGATCCAATCATATGCCTTTTGTTGCACCCAGGCACGGTGGATACAGATCTTTCAAAGCCATTTCAGAGAAACGTACCCGAAGGGAAATTATTTACAAAAGAGTTCTCGGTGCAGCAGCTCTTAAAAATCATAAGTAATGCCAAGCGGCATGACAACGGTAAATTCTTTGCATGGGATGGCACTGAAATCCCATGGTGAATACTATTTCACTTTCTTCAGCTTCAATACCTATAGAAATATTTGTATTCCACGTGGTACACTTTCCGGCTTAGATAATATCATAAATGTTAGCACCGTTGGGAGCTTCTTAACTTTTATTTCAGCATTGGGTACTAAATAAAAGATCTCGTCTCTTTGTTCAATTCCATGCCGTGTTGCAATCTTCATTTTGAAGCCAAGTGTTCTATGTTTGAACTTAGAATGTTCTACGAGTTATGTAGTTTGCAGATCATGGAAACCGGCCTTTACTTTCTATATCAGTGGACTACTACTGGTGCTATTCTCATTTTGTCTTCCCCTGTTGATATTTTGGTTAAGTGAATGTTATTTTTGTATATGAACTTGTTCAATATTTTGTTGATTGATTTACTCAAAGATCTGTAAGCTCGGACAGGCTAAGCAGCAATTGATATTGTTGTAAAAATGATGTCTTCGAAACATGTAGCGTTGTGGCAAAATCACTACAAGCTTCAGGTACTCAGGTTGTTAACTCGAGCTTGAATTTCGGAGGTCAACTCAAAAAACTTAAGTGTTCAGGGCATCACGCAGAACAGAATATGTGTTTCAAAACATAACCATTGCCAACATCCTCAACCTCAAAGTCCACCCGTTAGCTCTTTCAACGAAATCAAATGCTCGCCTTTCAGAATATTCACTATCCGAAATCCTAAACCCCTAACCATGGCGAATGATAATTTGATGTCCCGGTCAAAAAAGTACTATTTAAACTTTTAAAGATCCGTTTTCCACTGAGTCTGACTTGCTCCATTCCCATACAGGACGACATTGATGCGCATTCATGCCACTACCAATTTCATTCTCACCTTCATCCTGCAAAACTTCACTCCTAAATACAGCGATCTGAGAGGCAAACCCAGGTTCAACTCCTTCGGTCCCACCAACTCCGCTGAACTCCACAGTGTAATTGTGTTTTCCTGCTAACTCACGTGCCCAATTATTGAATTGCTCCCTTGTCCACTCAAACTTGTGATCATGGTTGCGAAATCTACATCCTTGAGATTGTGAACTCTCATCAGTCTCCTCTTCTTTTTTGATGTTGTTTGTCTGGAGTATCACATTGTACTCGTAATTTGGTGTCGACACTATAAGAAGCTTTGGACGGAAATAACTCAAAGCAATATCTCCAAATTTGAAAGCGTCCTCTTCTTCCATATGCTCAATAACCTATCATTCAACGAAATTCAACCTCATCAGCAAGACTCAAGAAACCAATATTCAACTGTAACAAATGATATGAAATAAAAATGAAAATTTAGCATATTCAACTATAAAGCAATATGACTAATCATTTTTTCTTTTGTTCAAAATATAGGCAAAAACATTGACGTTCTAAATAACCATTTATATATCATATCAACTTGTACAACATACCTCTAAGCAAGTTCCAATATCATATCCACATAGTCGGGAATCAAATTCAATTATAGACCCTTCATAAAGGATTGCAGACCCAAGGCCCCTGGAAGGTGATGCAACATCAGCTTCTTTCTGAAGTTTTGAATGGAGCATCTGCATGAATAACCCAGATACCAAATCAATAAATGTAAAACTTTGTCACAATAAGATCAAATTTTACGTCAACTAAAAGCGATCTTCTCTCCCTCTCAGCCAAATCTTGCCACAAAAGTTATTATCAAACTGGAGGAAATTAAACCGACATTATATGTTTAATTAACAAGGCATCTTCAGGACCTTTGCGGCACGGGCAAGACTTTTCTGTGATATGTCTACACCAACAACTTTCTCAAGACTTGTTTGATAATCCAGCAATGAGTCTAATAAACTTCCTGACCCACATCCAAAATCAATCTACAAAAAAGTGTAGTATGTCAGAATTAGAACTCATTCCGATTAAAACTGACAATGTTGTGAGCTGAAATGCATACTAATGTGGTTGCGGATGATTTCCTAATATATGAAACTGCAAATTCAACTCGTTGCTTTGCAAGTGGAGGGCTAAAAAAAGCTTGCTCCATCCTGTCTTCCAAGGGTTCTGTCACCTTCAGCAAAGTGAAATAGTACTCCAAGTAGCAAGATTCTATACAAAAATAAGTATGTCAAACCCCTAACAGTTTAGCGCACTAATATAAGGGGGATAAACAAATACAAGGACTAACCTGAAGCCAACATTGATGAAATATTGGATGAAGAACCACTAGCTGCAGTAAAAATTAAATACGGAGTTTGTTCCATACGGAAACAGGTCGACTGATCAACTGACATTTGTGAAACCAACACCTCAAGTTGAGAGACTACTGCTCCAACTCCTATCTCAAATTCAAACTGATCACTGCTTTCAGAAGTTCTTTAATCCTACTTCCTTCCTGGACCAAAGATACAGCGTAACTAATGCATACTAAAGATCCATTAGTCGGCAAAACTCCACAGCCAGCATCAACCGACTGTGTCGCATTTGCTTGTGAGAACACTAATTGTGGTTTTACATTTGACTGCAGTGGAGCCCTGAATTCAGCTTTGTTATAATCTCGTATGTTGTTGTACACGAACTGACACAGGGAGAACTCTTTTCTGAAACTTCTCTCATCAATGTAAATTTGAATCGCTGTAGCAGCAGATATAAGATTCTCCAAAGGCATGTCCGGTTCCTTAAAAAACTTATCCAACCACAATAGCACTACTAACGAAGAACTATGAATAGCATCATGCTCTTTTTTGTGAATTCCTTTTGGCACATATTCCAAAATCAAATTCTCTTGCCCAAAGATTTTGATAGAACACCTAAAAGAATGGTTTATTTTACTTGACTTTTCATCACTTAAAGCTAGACCGATTCTGTTAGACTCCGAGTCTGTGGCTGTCTGCATATTTATCACGCTTGGACCCTGACTCTTATACGGTACTCCTGGGAGACTTTCAACACATAAGACAGGTTCAGATAACCTATGCTGACGGCAGAAAGTACAAAGCAACTCTCTTGGTAGAGATCCTCTCCAATTTAATCGTGAAGTGAATATAGCAGGTAATTCGGCAGTTAACGGTGCATCTCTAGATAGTTTGAAGATACCACTAGGTATTTTACTAATCATCATCCTGAAAGATCAGCATAAAGAATATATTGTGAGATGCACAGTGAACTAGAATATATTGACAATCTATAAACAACGATGGACAATAATTAGTCATTCTTAACGTCATGCAATGCTAAAAAATGATTGACCCATGTCTAGGGTGCAGAGATCTCAGTGAATGATGAACATGAAAAGAATTGCTGGTTATAGAGAAAGCAAATGTTGAGACCTGTAATATGTTTTCAGCGTCACATCTTCATGAAATAGATCTGCAGATTTCCATGTGTATCCTACGGAAGCCATTAAGGCACCACCATATATATCCTGACCAGATAAGCAGCTTGCTCGATGATTAAAATATATTTTGCCTTGGGCTGGCTCAGTAGAATAGTCGCAGTATGAAAAGGGATTTCCAGGAGCCGAAAAGTACACCCTTGTCTCAGCAGAAGCTTTTCCAATTATCCTGAGAGTATGGTAAATAATTTTTCAAAGTATCGTTAATCGTGCCGAACAACCCATGAGCCTTATTTAAAGGAGATAGTTATGATGTGTTAAAAACTGGATTTAAAAAAAAATGTGTGTCAAAAAATTGGAAACCAACATGCACATTCAATATGACCTATCAAACTACATGCAGTTAGTTACCTGGAGACCAAAACTTCAGAAGCATCTTTCAACTCTAGTTCAAGAGCAATAGCATCCAAGTAGTAACCATCCGATGCAATATTTACAGTCCGTGCTTCTACAGCATCCTCCAATGAATAAGGTATGTACACGACTCTAAGAAATATATTTTCTACAGGGCAGCAATTCTTTGAAGGTTCCACCAACTCTGGAGGATATGGTTTCAATCTACGCAACCATAATTGTCCGTCACATGTAAGAACTGTCTCAGATAAACTAGCAGCAGCCTTTTGAATAAGATTAATAGCCAGACAGGGATTCTGTTCCACCACAGGATCGATGGATTTACATATATTGCCAAGTTTGTCACAGACTGCAATTGCGGGAATTGGAATGAAACCATTACGGTCACTTTTTCTCTGTAAAACCGCTCGAAAGTGGCCAGAAGTAGGATGGGTTCCTGTCAGGAACTATACAGATTATCCACAATGTGAATATGTTAGTTATGACTCGCAGCCATAGTCATAGGAAACAGTATTAGATGAAACTACACAACTGCACTCAGTCTTTCCCACGGCCAGAAAAAGTTTGATCTCATGGTGATCCAAAGTGAATATTCTAATCAAGTTGCATATGCATACCCTTTTCCACTACCAAAAGTGTTAATAAACAGAATGTAAAACTAAACAAACCTCATCAGCGAACAAATATAAGATACGAGATTTCAGCTCATCCCAAGGGGAAATTTCCATGGGATCGCTTGTTGAAGGATGGATGCCAAGCTATCGTATCAGAAAACACAAAAATAAGTCAAAATCGTCAATTTGCCTAGGCTGTATATGCCAAAATAAAGAAAAAATTGAGTGCAGAACAATTACCTTTACCAAAGCAATCTCCGCAGCAGATTGCTCAGCGTCTCTTTTTTTCTTAAAACATTCCGACTTCACTGTTAACTCTGGAAGCTGCAAAGTACAGCTATATAAACAGGGTCCTTTTCCTTTAAGATCAATAGCGAGTCCTGGGCAGTCAGTTTGAAGAGGCTCGCGAATCTCTTCAACAACATAGGATGCTAAAGTACCAAATTTCTGATTTATGATAGCTTTAGGGGTGAGCGTTGGCTTCTTTGGTGGAATATTCTTTGGTGGAATAACGGGACAATCTCCATTTTCCATAGATATCTGCAACTCTCTGCCGAAATAGTTCAAGTTAAAATGAGCATTCAAAATTTCCAAAGCTGAAAAACACGGAGTATAAAGTAGAGAAATACAGTAACAATTGCATTTCAAAACCCTAAATGCAACAGAAACTATTCAATCAGTTTAAAAGGTTCAGACAAAACAGACAAGCAATCAGACTGTATTGAAAAACAAACCCTAGCTGGAAACATCAATTAAGAAGCGATTAAAAATAAGTCGACGAATTTGGAAGTGAAAATCGGAAGACGAGTTGACTCAGTGTTGTAATTCTAAGCAGAAAAAGTTACCAGAGAGACGCTTGATCGAATAGCTGCGGACCAGTAAGCCACTCCTCGCTGCGTTGCCTCAATTTATGGGATTTCCTTTTTACCTTTGTTTATTTCTTCTGCTTCTGTACTCTATTTGATTTGTAGCCGAGGAACACAAACATTTTTATGAGATTTAAACTAAAATAACCATCAAAATCAACCGCACACAAATTTAACTATCTACTTTTATTAAAAATTTCGTCAAATTAATCAAATTAACGACTAAACTTAAATCACTCCGTCTTACAAATATACAATATCTCCCGTGATATACTAATTTAATAATTAGTATATAATTTTATTATGATGTTTTTTTGTCTTACATAATTTTATTGTTCCTTAAGAACTGAACTCATCATCTATATATATAAATTATATGCATAAATTAATAAATCTAATACTAGTTTAATGCTAAACTCTTGGACTCGGTTTGGAAGAAGCGGTTATTTACAACCTCATTGTTGGATTAATTTGATTGTAACTGTCCATAATTTATACTTTTATTTTTTTATTATTTAGTGAACAAATTTTTGTATGTACAAATACACACTGAGTTTACATATAATTAAGTCAAAAATATAAATAGTTGGGAAGCCAAAATATAGGGATGCACTGGATCGTAAAGAAACCCGACTCCTTTCTAACATGTGTCCAATTTTAATAGAAGTGCTTGCACATATAAATGTGCATTCAAGGCCAACAGAGTGGTGCTCTGTTGGTTGAGGGACCTGACAAAGGAACCTCAGGGCCAGGGTTCGAATCCTGGCCTCACCAATTTTCCTCAAATTTTCTGGGGTTTCATTCCTCCCGTCTGCGCGCGTGGAGGCTGTTTATTCTTCCCGCCTGTGCGTGGAAGCTGTTGATTTGATGCTACATGGATGGTCATTGTTTGGATATTGATGGATGATTGAAGTTCATTGGTGGTAGTGCCTAGATGGCTTGTGCGTTCAAAGTATTAGTTGTACTAGATGAATATGTAATGTCTTGTACTCAATTGTAAACCCACCCATCAAAAAAAAATGTGCATTCAAGAAAAAGAGTAAGGATCAGGTAAAAAGCACCTTTTAGTTATAAAATAAAAACATATCTCAATCGTTAAATATTCAGATCGGACGACTATTAATTTGGGGGTCCAAATATAATTAATTGAAAAATTAAATATGATATTTTGATTTCAAAAACAAAAAAATGGTAGATTAGTCCACAAAAAAACCAAAAATCAGACGGTTTTGATTTTTTTTCCGAAAATCACGTTCTCTCCACATAATTCTCGATTCCGATTTTGATTTATCAATTTGCAGAATCGACGAAGACGAAACCGATGGACTCCTCGTCTCCAAAATCGCCTCCGATTCCGCTGTCCAAATCAGTACATCCGCACAAAAAAAGGTCGTCTCCGCGATCACTTCACAATCGGAAAAAAGCTAGGTCAAGGTCAATTCGGAACAACTTATCTCGTAACAGAGAAATCCACATCAAAGCCCTACGGTTGTAAATCGATCGCTAAACGGAAGCTCTTTTGCCGTGAAGATTACGAAGATGTGTGGAGTGAGATTCAAATACTTCATCATTTGTCTGAGCATCCAATGTTGTGTTGATTAAAGATACGTTTGAAGATTCTGTGTTTGTGCATTTGGTTATGGAGTTGTGTGAAGGTGGAGAATTGTTTGATAGGACATGCGTATTAATAAGCTTCAAATCATGAATCATATGTGGAATCGTGTATTATGTGTGAAATCATGATTCATGAATTCTTTGTTGTTATATGTGAATTGTCTTTATTGTTATATATGATTGGTCTTTTGGTGTTATATATGATTGGTCTTTTGATGTTATACCTTTTGGGAACATGATTCATCAATTGATGTATTATGATTCATGAATCATATTATACAATTTATGAATCATAATGTATAACTTTACTGAAATAACTTTTTTGTGCAGACCTCAGTTTTTTCCCACTATTTGAAATGAACTGGAGAACATTAGAGAAAGCAAAGCGCGCGAAAGGATGCTCACATGTGCTTGGATCAGATATGATACACGAGAACTTTCATGTATTTTGATATTTTAAATTGTTAGGGATGATCGACTCTGGTTTGCCATTTTGGGATGTTTCATTTGTTAATGTTATGTGAATTCAATAAAAACAACAAGATTACATGATTCATCAATTGCTGCATTATGATTCATGATTCGTTATTATGATTCATGATTTGCCACTTGTGATTCATGAATTGTTCATATGATTCATGATTTGCTATACTATGATTCATGAATTGTTCATATGATTCATGATTTGCTATACTATGATTCATGATTTGTTATGATGTGTTTCATGTATTCATAAACAACGCATCATAAAACTTTCATGTGTTTCATGTATTCATAAACAAACTGATAATGATGTTTTCATTTAACATTACCTCGCGTAGCAATTTTTTATAAAAATAAATCATAACGAATATATTAGTAATACTAAACAAAGTATAATGTGAATAAGAAATACTGAAATAAATTTATTAGAACATCAATGTAAACAAAATCAGATGACGAACTAAGTATTTAAGTAAAAAACATCTATGATTCATGATTTGCTATAATATGATTCATGAATCAAAGATATACAATGTATGGATTTTACAAACGAATTCATTAGATATAAAACAAACCCTAATGAAATACGAATACTGAATTTATGAAATACGAAATATATTGAAAGAGGCGAGAGTTGCTATCAAATTCAGAAACCATTATTTTTGAATTCGGTGAAGAAACAATCTAGGCGTATTTGGGAAAGTTTGTTAAATAAATTTGAATGTTTGAAAACAAAATATTAAATGTCGATTTCCTAATCAAAGAATTGAATTTCAGTTACCATAAAAAAAGGGATTGAATTTAATTGATATATTTGAAAATATAATATAATGTATGTTTCCATTATTGCCCTTTTGTCATTTAAAATATTAATTAATAAGATTATATAATAACCGTCAGATGTAATTAAATGGATGGTCTAGATTTGTTTGCATTTTATAACCAAACTACCACTTTTCATTTGATCCATTCTCCAAGAAGAATGTGTAGTCTCAAATAAGTAGGGGTCGCAAATGGGGACTATCCCTCAAATGGATCACCCGAAAGTAAATAAGAACAAGAACCAAAAAAGCATGATGACTTCATTTTCTGTAAATGGCTTGCCTGTTTCTTTTATGCTTTCACCACAAACATATGCATTTTTGTTGTTATTTCAAGGTATGTGATCAATGTTGTGCAGTAGAACAGACTTCTCTAGGGGTTTCTATTAGATGTGTATTTCAAAGTGGTACTTGGTCACAAGTTAATGACAGCTTCAAACACAAAAGAAACAGATCAAAATACAAGAATAAGCTGGTTTCTAGTAACTAGAATTATAACTGAGAAACAAGGCCTTTGTCTACTTGAAAGCCCTTTGCAAGAACACAAAAGAACTACATTTAAATATAATACTCAAAGACACAAAATGATTGATAGAAACATAAAACCCGCGTAGAGAACAAATGATATCGCGTACATAACAATGTCTGCTTGTCTTGTTGAAAAATATTTGATCAACTGAAGAATACATGCGTAATCTTAAGCGGGCACTGCTTCCATTTTTGCAGCATCATAAGAAGCGTGCAAACCGACTAGCAAATAGTATATCAGCAAGATAAGGGTCCACATGCCAAACCTCAAGAATGAAGGACCATCGATCGACCCCATGATGAATACATTCATAGCTATGCTGGCTGATGGCAACCATGGAAGGAATGGTGCTCCCCATATTTTTGGTTTTCTAGCAGGCGTTATCATAATCTGAAGAGCAAGAGTTGAAGCAAACCAAATAGGAACTGTCACTATGTATCCGATCCAGCCATCACTCGCTGCCCAATACGCAGATGTTGCTATAGACGATCCAACTATAAGAACTAGGCAACTGATAACTTTGTTCCTGTCTGAGCTTGATGTTTCACCTGACCCGTAATATCTTCTAACCAACAGCGCCAATGAAACCAGTGAGAAAATGAAAAGTGTGGAAATGGAGAGAAGGTTTGCAAGAACATCGAGGCTTGTGAAGAATGCAACAAGACAATTTAAGACTGTCATGATCACTGTGGCATTGACAGGAGTTCCTGTCTTTTTATTGATGGCAGCAAGAAATGGAGGAGCCATATGGGTACGTCCAATGTGCGTGAAATACCTGGCTTGACCTATCAAGTTGGCGAGAAGAACAGTGGTCATGCTCTTTAGTGCACCAAATGCAACAACGTACTTGGCCCATTTCATACCGGAGGAGTGAAATGCCACTGTAAATGGTGCATCAACATCTATCAGTTTATAAGGCTGCATTAGGCATAATGTTGCGGCAAGCGCACAATACCCAGTAATAGCAATCAACATTGAGCCAATGAGTCCTATTGGGATGTCTCTACCAGGATTTTTCACCTCCTCAGCGAGAGTCGCAACTCCATCAAATCCTATATAAGCAAAGAAAAGCACTGCAGAAGCTTTAAGAATGCCACGAATTCCGTAAGGAAGAAAGGGTGTGAAATTCACAGGATTAGCCTGGGTCATTCCAGCAATAAAAATGAATATCACCACTCCAATGTGAATTATGGACGCGACTGAGTTGAACCGTGAAGAACCCTTTATGCTTAGGGCAGCACCAATACAGATTATCACGGAGACTGCCACAGCGATAGGGTCTAAATGTCCAAAATCATCAGAGAGTGAGGGCACGTGTATACGAAAGTCATTAGGGCTGTGGTTGCACAGTGTAGCAAAATACGAAGTCCATGCCCTTGCTACACCAGCACCGGAGACAACGTACTCAAACAAAATGTTTCCAGCAGCAATGTAAGCGACAAAATCACCAAGCTCGACTCTGAGATAAGCAAATGACCCTCCGGCAACTGGTAGCTCAACAGCAAATTCTGTATAACAGAGGACTGATAAAAGAGCTGCAATACCAGAGATGAGGTATGATAAAACTACAGCCGGGCCAGCATCGCTATGAGCTGCTTCGCCAGTTAAAACAAATATCCCAGCTCCCATAATAGACCCAACACCAAACCACATGAGATCCCACCATGTCAAGTTTTTCTTCATCTCAAACTGGCTACGTTCACGCATCTCATGCAACTCTAAATGGTCACTTGATCGGGTCAAAAGCCTATCCTTGATTCTTTCCTTCGTACTAGCCAATGCTTTCACATAATTCCCCCAACTCTGAAATGATTCCTCTGGCAAGAAATCATCTTTGCTGCATCCGCATGTTGCCCTTCTCTTGACACCATTCCCTTCACCTTCGCTCACCATCACTGCCTTTGGGGATGCGCTAGACAAAACAAATATTTTATGAAAAATATGTCAGATTTATATTTGGAGAGCTTCAAGAACTCAATCGATGTCAGACAATTGCAGCATGACTTGGATCAATAAATCGACAAAACCGAGAAAGAAATCATTTTGGTTTGGTACTGATATATGTTCAAACTCTAGAAACTTAGCATATTTATATAGGTTGATAAAGCAGATCGATTATAACAAAAACAAAAAGAAATGAGGATGGAACTTAGCAGCCAGAGCCACTGGGATAAACTGAGATCAAATTACGGAAGTCTAGACTTTTAAAAAATTCATTCATGATAAACGTTGAAGAATAAAAATATAAACATTTCAATTTTGCAAATGGTCAGAATAAAATCTAAAGGTGGGGGACACTAATCAAGAAGATTAATATTTTATTATCAGCCATAGGGACTAAACATCATATCCACGAATGTCCTAGAGGTCGATTTGATACTTACACGGTGATTTAAAGCCAAACAGACCTACCTCAACCATTGATTATACAATGGTGACAAAGTAGGAATCAGTTCGAATGGGGAAAAATCCAAATTAATACACTAAGATACCAGAAAGTGAACGATAAAATAAGGCAGAAGCAGATGCTCACTTGGAAATAGCTTCCAACAACCAGCAACACTTGTGACTTCTGTTACATCAATTTTTTCTAATTTGTACGGTATCAAGTACCTAATTTTCACATTTGTAACATTTTTAGTTTGGAATGAAATGTCAAATTTGGTAGAGATATACCCTATCTCTTTTGCAAATTACAATTATTATACAGTGTGTCTTCACTCTATGACTGTAACATGATCTGAACTTTTCATGTACTATACAACACACAATATCCGTAACAAAATTAAGGTAATGACTGTATGAAAGACAGCACCCTCAACAGGTTTCCTATTTCCTTCACAAATAGCTATACCCATGAATCAAATTTAAATCCCTCCCAGTGGCAAAAAAGGGTCAGTCTATCTACGGCTTCTCAACCAGCCAGAGAACGAAACGAATTTATATCGAATAGCTACAGACCCTACACGACACTAAGCATATAGATACAAAAGATGCAACCTTTAACCAAAAGCATCAAACCCTTCAAATATACATTCATAAACAATGGATTACATTTCACAGGAAGTAAAAAATGAGAATTTCAACCGACAACAAGTTGTTACATGCAGCAGATCAGAATATGATAAAGTTGTTACCTTTGGCAAATGGGTCGCAAAATTGAAGTTAAAGATTTCAACTTTTGAAGCAGACGGTGCACGAGAAGATGAAAACAAAAAATTAAGGTTTTTGGGAGCGAGGGTTTGAGTTGAACAATTCTGTAACAATAAAATGGTGCTCGGTAAAAGAGGACAAATTAGTTGTTATATGCATTTCAATGTTTGGTTTTTCAAAAAGATTCATTTATTGTTTTTTCAGGGAAACATCCGTTGGAATCTTTTTTTACTGAGTTTTCTTTTTGTTAACTTTCCGTTAAAAATATATATATATTTTTCTTTTTAAAAAAAAGGATTATCGGAATTCACTCCTACCCCATGACTCGAACCCGAGACCTATTGGCACAAGTAGTGGGTGCCTAACCACCAGGCCAATCCCACTTCGTCCGTTAAAAATATATATAGCGAAGAGTGGAATGATACTTTTATAGCTGATTTAAATGAATTTAAAATTGATACAACACCTATTGTGTTTCATTTAAAGAAAAAATGTAGAAATTTTGTAAGACAAAATGACTAAAATTTTGACTTTGATAATATTAGCAGTAAAGTTTAAAGTTAATTTTAATTTTAGTATGACAAAATTTGCAAAAGACAGGGAATTATCAATGGTCGAACTTGGACGAAATATTGACGTTGATTTAATTAATTCGACGGTTGAGATTAAAATTGGTTTTAATTAATTGGACAGTTGGATTTGCAAAAACACAGGTGGTTTGTGTTTGACGTATACCAATATCAACCATTGGATTGATTAAAAATCAACGGTTGAGATCATGTCTTTTTGTTTTACTAAAAGATGCATGTCCTCATAAAACATTTCACTTTATATACAAATGCAATGTTTGCAATATTTTTTAACTTTTTTGGTAAATTCAGTTCTGATTTTAAATATATATTTTATTAACATAATATTTTAATAGTTTTATAAAGTTATGGATTTTATTCCTGCAATATTTATGGAAAATAAATAAAACTTCTGTTATGTTTTAAAATTTTCTGTTTTTAATTTAAATATTTTATTAAAGGATAGAGATATGATGACGGATGGGATTCAAAGACAGTATTCTCAACTGCTTCGTATTTTGCGCACACTTGACCCCTAATTTTTTGTAAAAAATAAATTATCGAAACTAGCGGTTAACATCTTGTGTGATCGTCTCATAAATCTTCTTTGTCTTACAAGAACCTAACCCTTTTATTAGTTAAGTGACAGTTGTACCATTTGAATATTGAAATTAAATATTTTCATTGGCTAAAAGGAACCGTAGGATTGGAAAAATAAACGAAAAAGATTTATTTTTTATAACCTAACTGTTACTTATTAATATATTCAAATTAGAGGAATGGTATATGTTTGTTAACTCAAAATACTTTTGGTGATTTTTTGAACAACCAGAAAGGGATCTTTCTGGGAAAATAAATTCCACCAAAACTAATAATCTTTTTTGTAATTGACTTTAAGATAGGTGTTAAATATTTCAAAATAAACTTTATCAAATCCCGATATTACTAGTTTTAGGAAAATTCTAAGAAACTCTTAAATGGTCTCAAATTCATCATAATTCATGTGGCTGATCTAGAGTTAAGAAAAACACCATATTAACTACAAAAGACAATTCATCAAAATAATTTCTCTTATCATATTCATGGCAATAGTGACTTTGGGAAATATAAAGTTTAATATTCTATTCCGTGAAATTTTGTATTTGAAATAAACAACAAATTGTCACTAGAAAGAAGAACCATAAATATTATTGGTAAGTGTGAACACATAATTTTTTTTGTTATTAGAATGATCTTCAATTGTTTGGATGTGAAGATTCGTTGAAATTTTTATTTTGAGTTCATTTGATAAAATCACTCACATTGTAATTTTAAAGGAGAGAACAAGAGATAAAATTGGTAAAATATTTGTGCATAGAGGTAGCCCAAATTAATCCAAGATCTTTTGATACAGCTCTATTTAAACTACCACTTCTTCGAGCTGCATAAAATGGAATTCAAGAAATTGTGAAGGATATAACCTAAATGTTTTCTGACACTATTTGGTAAACTGCAGATAATAATAGTGAAGTGTTCAAAATAATAATACAAAACTGCCACCAAGAAATATACAATTTGTTGTATGAAATGGATGATATGCACATACAATATGTAAGACAATAGAAATAAATAAAGAAAATATTTTATATTTGTTAGGATATTTGCCCTTCGAATATACAATTTTGGGATGAAAAAAACTTCAATATTATGTAATCAAATTTAAATCATTTTATTACTCTGTTTTTGAGTGATTGTACATACGTTGTAATTTTTTAAAACTTCATATTATGTAATCCCTGAATATTAATATTATGTACTATTTTAATATATTCACAAATTTTCAATCATTGTGAATAATAATCTTTGTGATTTTGAGGACTTGGTTGACAACTTTTACACATCATTATAAACGCTGAATTTCATGTTATTAATATTCTCTTATGAGAAAAACATCATAATTGTGTTTGTGAATGTTAACTAATATTTTGACATCTTAATATTGTTATCGCAGATGTAGCATAACTATATTAGACTATAACACGATAAAATTTAACGTCAAGACATCTGATTATAAAATAAATACTAACGAGAATGCACATTCTCACAAGGATATAAATTAGAGTATATAGATGAATTTAAAAAGGACGGATTCCGTTCTATCCATACCCGACTCAAAAAAAATTCGGACATTTTTTTAATTCGAAATTGACTTGAAATATTTGATCTAATCCGAAAAGTTGACAAAATTTACTATTTATTTTAAAAAAAATCAATAAAAATTGAATAATTTGAGAAACCAAATTGTTTGACTTTGACAAATGTTTAAATGTATGAAATTGATTTAGGGTTTCCTTAAGGGTAAATTTCATATCTATTTGGACTTGATATTAACAATCCAAGTCACATTGATTTAGTGTTTGAAGGATATGGTTTGAATCTTAAGGATGTAATTTTTTATTTTTTGAAATTTTCGGGTTGGGTAACTTGAACCCGTCATCAAAACACTATTCATTGAATTGATCCGACACAAAATAGTCAGATCTTGTCAAGTTTTTTGTCCGAATCGATTCTGCACACCCCTAAGATGAATTATTTTAACGACGATGGATACAATTAACTATTTACACCAAAGTGACTTATTTTATACTACAATTTGAGAAGCACAACTTTATAATATTTCGTCAATGAATGGGTAAATGACATAATATTTCTTCAATGAAAATGTACAATCAAACAATAACTTGCTTTTCAATTATTTATTCATTAGATGTACACAAGTTGAGATCATGTCAAACAAATAAGTTTTGTAAGACGCAAAACACGTTTTTAATCGTAGATTAATAATCTAACAATTGAGATTATTTTATTTTTATTTAAATTAGGAGATATTTTTGTGCAAAACACATTGTTAAGAATATTATCTTTAAATCTCATGCGTTAAATTGAAAAAATAAACGAATAAAATTATTTCCTAATATCTCACAATTATTTAAGGGTGAAAATCTTGTATAAAGTCTCTTATGTGTATAAATATACATTAATATAAGCCGTTAGAAAAAACAGATCAACGAACGAGATTTTAACCAAATCAAATATAAAAGTTGCCCAATATGAAATTAAAATAAGAAATTAAATGTGAGGGGTAATTTATGAAAACAAAATAAGGTTTTTCAAGAATCCCCATTCACCCCAAAAATTAGAGAATTTTGAAATTGTGAAACAACCTCTGAAAATCAGACGAATAAACGAATTCATCCGTGTCTGCCGTTTGCACCTGTTGTTATCATCCGCGTCAATTTTTCATCATCCGCCACGCACATGTCTTCGCTCGACTTGTAAATTATCTTAGGGTTTCGTGTGTCTGTTTTGTTAGAGTTTCATTTAAACAGAGGTTGTGATTTAGTTAGGGTTTCATTTTGTGTATTTTTTTCGACATTTGATGTCTTACATTGCGACTTTCAATTATAGAACATTGACAGTGATCCAGTTGATACAATTTGTTAAGCACGAATATATTATAAGGTTCAACAAATACATATACATGGTTCATGAACCATGCTTAACAATTTGTTGAACCATACTCGATATGGTCGTAATAATTGTGGATTATGGTTCATGAACCATGTTTAACAATTTACTGAACCATACTCGCGGACTATTTTGTATTTGGTTGAAACATATAATCCCATGTTGCATGCTTTTTTACAAGTTCATAAAAGAGTGTTAGATAAGCTAAAGAACTTATACATTGTGCGATTACTGTCTTGTGGCCACAACGAGTTGAAAGTTGATTTGGAATAGAAGACTGACATTGATGTCGTACGCTGTATACGGAAAAAATTATATTTTTGAGATCATTTGATGACTAATACTCTTATTGATATTTTGTTGAACAACCAATGCAAAAATTCAGAGTTTCTGATATATAATCCAATAGTGGTTGGCGTTTATTGAATAGTTTGATAAGTATGCGAAATGCTTATATGATACGTAAATTATCACATGCTGGTTCATGAACCATATTTCAAAAACCATAATTATCGTTGGCCGGTGCATGAACCATATGCTAGTAAATTGCCAATATATGTATGGTTCATCAAGTTGCTACTATGGTTCTAGAATCATCCAATACAAAAACTTGAACCATATCGACAAGAGGATTCAAAATAGGATCAGATCAAAGTTTGCTTTTGGACGCACATCATTGTTGTAATCGGTTTACAATTTTTAAAAAAGATAGTATGATAATCAGATTTTCTATATAATTATTTAACGTTACTTTACAAATTTGCCCTTTGATTTTATTTTGGTAACAATTTAAGAGTATATTTTAAACCGTCCGACTGAAACCAATTGAAGGTTAGAATGATTTTATATTTTTTACGAAAACTATCACTTTATACTTGATACATTCCCATTATTTAAATATCTCACTTGAGCCGTATTAAGTATAGACTAATCTGTACAACTATTATTTTGGTGTTTAAAACCAATATATGTCTAAACATTTTTCTTAATTTTGTTTCCTGAAATGAAACAAGATTACATTTGTTGAATGGATGAAAAATATGACTTTTCAATTGTATCATCGCAGCCTGTCCATGAAAAATGCAGAGCAAATAAACACAATCTTCAATCTTATCCCAGTTTTTATAATAGAAATTCCTTGTCTGAACATTATTGAATACTTGTAAAGGAGGAAATTGTATATAGAAGTTGCAGTTAAGCAATTACTTAAAGAGCTCCGATGTTTTTGAGACCAAGAACGACACCTACGCCAATGATGTGGCCAACAGTGCCACAAGCGAGAGTGTCAGCTAGAGTGAATCCAGCTGGATCACCTGTCTGCAGTCCTGAGTCCCTAGTTTCAAGCCTCAGTCCAGCCGTAGCCACTCTGTTGGCTGATGGTGCTAATCCAAATCTCCCAGCAAACAGCATCAGGGTTGTGGATGTCACCATGATCTGCAACACCATTTAAACAACATGTCCTCCTGTAATCTAATAATCACAAACAGAAAAACAGGGATGAAATTATGATTACCAAGTTAGTGGGTGATCCAATGAAATCGCAACGAGCACCCAGAGCTCCATTTCCTTTATTAGGACGCCTCACTGACACCTGAACATACCCAAAATGAGTCTGGTTTAGTATCATCATCAGCATCAGAATCAAGCAATGAAATCACATAACTCACCAAGCTGCGGATGGGAGCTGATGAAAAAGAGGATGAGGCTTTCAGACCACTGAACTGTGGGAGACTGCAGGCAACTGTAACAGCAGCAGCCATTTCCTTCTTAACCAACAGTGACACAACAAACTAGGTTACTAGGATATGCTGCCCTTCTCTTCCTACACTTGAGAATATGCACTTATTTCCTAGTAATGAAGTTTGCTACCAGGGTTTCAGATTTCTTGTAAGTTACGTGGCGAAATGTTATTGGCTTTAATTGAATAAGTAGATAAGGATTCAGATAACACTGTATGGTTTGATGAATAAATGATTAGGCCAAGCAAGACTCCCCCTGATTAACTCACAACAACATCATACAGCTTCATTCAAGCACAGAAATGTTTACATACATGATACATCATTACACTACTGAGAACAAAGTCTTAGAAGGAGATAAAGTTCAAGTGGAAATTAGCCAAACGTACTTAAACTACTGAATTAAACTCTGGACACCTGAGAACAAGCGTCATCTTCAACCTGATTGTCTTGAACTTTGTCAGAGACCAAGCATGGAGGGATATACGATCTGTAGATGTGTTCCATGTTAGGAACTTCCTTCAGTTCACGGCTAGCAACTTCTAGAGCTGTACATTGGAAGAATTTGTAGAATTTTTTGCCAGATACATATGCAAATATAAGGGTCGCAATTGGGAGCGGGAGAAGAAGCAAGGAATATAATTTCTTCTTTGCTCCAATGTACCCAAACATGGTCACTTGGTATAGAAGCAGAGCACCTAATATACGGTTGTTCATATGAGGCCACATTCTTCCGTTGCTTTCAAATGATGGAACAAACACCTTAATAGCCTGCAACATATAGAGCATTCAATCATCAGCGGTCAAAGGCCAAACAAAATCTGCAATTCTTTCATCAAGTTTAATTTTTTATCTGGTACAGAAGCAATTTCAGCTTTACCTGATTACGAAGCACAAGCCATCCAAGACCGAAGTATGCCACACCAAATGGTATGATTAAAGGAGCAATGACAGAGTAGCACAGGACTATAGTAATGATCAACATGTCGCTTGGCACTCTAGTTCCATATCCAAAATCACCAGGAAACCAAGCTTCTTTCAGCTCAGCATCAGTCTTGCAAAGATACTTCCTCTTGAGATGGAATATTATCAGAGGAACTATCCGCGACAGCTCAAGCCCATAACCAACGAAGAACCTGCACAAACACAACAATCAGCTGCCTTGGTAGGTTAAACATACATAAATGTGGGATAATGTTGCAACATGAATGTTTGACTCTCACTTTAAGGCCACAAAGGTGAGAAAGAAAGTTGCATTTCCAGGTAAACTGGTTGCTAGCAGGCTGACAATCATATTTGGATTCTTTTGGATGTCCTTAAATGTGCTGAACAGGGTTCCACCAAGGGTAACTCCAATAAAGACATTCAGTATGGAGAAGTAGAAATATTTTCCAGATGCCGCTCTTAAGGCATGGCTCTCAGAAGGAATACCCTCTAACTTGGATAGAAACAAAAGGAACTTCGGAAGCAGTGCCAAGAACACGATCAAGGCCAGCTGGGGGAGGTAAGCTTGCAAGACTGTCTTGACTGCTGTGATGTCTACTATTGGCTTAATAAATGGTATCAGCTTAACCAAATTACTCAATGTTGTAAGTGCAGATATTGCACCAATTGGAATCATGTAAAACAGAATGGTCACAGCTACAAGAGCATAAACCAAATATTTTCTTGTTTGCCTGGCGAAGAACCGAATTGTTAAATTATTCCATATCAGTTGGCGAGCCTCGGGGGCATCTGCGACCGTCCATTCGTCAACCATTCTGGCATGTAGAGTCTGAGCAGCAGAAGCAGCAGCCACCCTCGTGGTAAAAAAGATCAGTGATGCAGGCAATTGTTTATCGCTAAGCGTAACTTTTTGTTCAGCCTCCAACTTTGGTATGGTATCATTAATCTTCCCTTTGTAGAACTCAATACTGTCAACCTTTTCTCCAATCATACCAAGAAAGCCAGTTTTATTAGTAGGCCGTGTCCCTTCTGGATTGCTTGTTGTTTTTGACTGTGAATATATGGCTTCTGCACGTTCAAGTTTTTTCTTGTATCCCTCCAGCTCTTTCCAGATTTTGTCAACCTGAAAAACTAACCAAATGAGCATGATAACAAACAGAAACATAATCAAACCATAAAATTCAAAGCGTAGGGGATTAACGGACGAACCTCCTTGTTGTCTGTCACTATTAGTGATCTGTAAAACGTATCAGGGTAAATGGTTTTGAAATAAGTATCCACTTGTTCTTTTACAGTCTGGCCTTGAGCGGGAGGTACGTCTCTAACAAGAACAGCAAACTGTTCCGGTACAACTTTAGACGACATAAGTGCCGCAGCTCTCAGATCAGATACATGTTTATACGCCTTCCACAACATGTAATATGCAACTATCGAAACCCAATACACAGCTAGCAAAAAACCCCACAGCCTAGCACTACCTTCCTGCAAAGTTAACAAACATGACATCAAAACAAAAACCTTCCACAAACAAGAAATGCATTAAAAGAAGGGTCATTTATTTACTTACTGCAACATTTCCAATCGACAACTTGTCAAGATCGCTGAATGTCCCATTACTAGTTGTTGAGGCCATGCTCAAACCATGATCAGTGGCAGCAACTGGTAAAAGAACCGGAAGCAGCACGACTCCAGCCAATGTCAATATTCCCAACACTGCACAAAAATAACCTCCATAAGGTAACAAATCCACATAAATAGAAGCATTTGAAGACTAAAACCTAATCCAGACATTAACAGCATCAAATCAAACGAGTAAAACTGCATTTAATTAACCTAATCCATCTAATAAACAACACAGTTAAGGAAGCGGCTGATTAATTAATTAATTAAACTGCGTACCGGTGGAGAGGAAGACGAAGTAAACGGCGGTATCGACGCCGGACATGGAAATGACGTCATCCTCAGTAGAAGACACAGCCTCATGGATCCAAGCGAATGGATTACGAGAAGCGAAGCCGGCGACGGTGGGATCCATGCCTTTGAGGATTCTATTAGGGTAATAAACGACGGCGTTTCCAGGCTTTCTAGATAACCATGTGAAGAGGAGCATGAGAATGATGAAGATGATGAAAGATGTACCTAAGGACGTAAGGAACGAATTCAAATCCATTTTTGCTCAGGTCGGCGTCGGTCTTTTGCAGCCGATGCGAAGGTAACCCTAGAAGTTATTTTGCTTCGATTTGCGTGACGGACGGAGTGTGTGTATTTTGCGGAAGATGAGAGGCGGTGGTTATATATGTTTGAAAAACAATTATTGCTAATGCTACTTACATTAAAACTGTCTTGTTTTGTTAAAGAATTTAGCGTGAGCATCAAAACGATATCTCTATGATTAATTACTATAATTTTACTTAGTTTTGTATGAATGATTTAACAAAATTATGTAATTTTAGGTTGCTACAAATTATTGTTGGCGTACTGAATGTGAATTCGATGCTGTGATGCAACTTATTGCATACTAGTTTTGGTGCACATTAATGTGCACATAATTTATTTAAAATATGTTTAAAAATATGGAATAATAATATGAATTGTATCATAATTATATAATTATATTAAATTTGTAATTATTAATTTAAGTAGGGGTAAAATAAGGAATTGTGGCTTCAAAAAGAAACCGTCAATTCACACCCTTAGGTTTATATATAGGAAGATATCAGAACAACTTCGTATTTAAATTAATTTGTGTTTCTCGTCAATTTGCTACTAAATTAATTTGAACAGAGAAAAGAAATGATGAGGTCTTATTAAGTTAAAGATTGTTGGTTGTTCAATATGCAGATTTGATGGAGGAGCGGCAGTGAACTACACGAGAGATGTCAACGACGAGTTAAATAGTTTTCAAATTTGAATGTCTCCGTAGCACTCACGTCCACCGCACAATCATTTCACAATTAAGGAAAGTAGGGTCTATTGAATGCAAAATCTTTAAGCACTCAGGCTACGTACATATCGAAACTCAAAAAGACAAAAAAATTTCTCAGTGTCAAAACTCAAAACGGATCATACACTTTCTAATCATTTCCTCAAAATTATCTGTCGTCATTTTGGTCAAGTAGGCTCGTGCATGTAGTGTAGCACAACCGTTTTTGAAATTGACAGAGACCCCATGGTCAATCAAATGTCAAACTGGTGTCTGACAGTGACTTTTGATTGTTACATTTCAGATACACCACTTTTTGTTTGTAATAATAAAGCCATAAAGTTGGCTGGGACACCACCATCAAAAATTCTAAAATGAATGAAAAAATTGATGATGTGAATTACAAGAACAAAACATGTCTTTTTGCAAATTTAGCTAGAAGGTAACATCACATTATTCTTTACTGGCGAAAGAGTGGATAACATGTAGCCTCCGATCTTTGGGGTTCCCCGTTGCCGACATTATTCTGTATAAATGTATAATATTCTTTCCTACTTGACATATATCAAAAATATCTGCTTGATATTTGAACTAAAAAAAGAGTATAACGGATACTATGAGCTGTTGTTCATCGGCCAGTCAAAGAATGCATGGTTGATGTTGACCGTCAGCCAGATCGTGTCCGCCACTGTCTGTAGTTACTCCAACCGATCAACCAACCCTGTCAGATTGATATTCATATAATTTATTCTGTACTGGGTTCTCAGGCACCTTAAGCATGAACCTTCTGACCGTTAAGTTTACAGATTCAGACATGATGCTGCTCACAATCAAATCCAGCTAGTTGAAATAAACAAGAACTATTCATGAGTAATAAATTAAAGTAATGAGAAATGATTTTAGATGATACTACTAATCAATGTGCAATGTCCTAACAAAAAATGTGGGACTATAACTTGCCAAAATACTTCACTTTGTTCTCATAATTACTCTTTCTGTCAGGTCAACAAGTGCTCTTCTTGATCTTATCACATCCTCATCATCACTTTCCGGCAGTGAATCAATGGCAGCAGCTGCTAGGTTTGCATGCTTTGCAGCCAATTCTCTTGTTCTTTCTATCCCGTTGCTTTTGCTCAAGTAGTCGAGGGCCTGATGTTCAATTTTTATTTCAGTTCCAGTTCTCTTTTATTCAAGAATGTAACATTTACAAAACAATAAATATAAGTGAGGATCAATGCCCAGTTACAAGTTAAAAAACTTACTATCTCGACATTTGCAGGGTCCTCAAAGCCTTCGTCGACCACAGAGCGCAGTTGAGGAAATTCTTCAATAGCAAATAGTATGGGAGCTGTCACAATGCCCTTCAGTGCAATACAAGTGAAAGAAATGAGCATTTTCAAATGATGCATGAATGAAACGGAATCACTGATAGATAAAATTTTAGCATGGACATATAACCATTCTATCCAATTTAAGAAACTAAAAAGGAAAGTTGATGTAAGAGTACAAAAAGGCTTGGGTGATTACGTGGCGAATGTCCGACAAGGAACCTTTTCCAAGGGAGGCTGATGTTCCAGTAAAATCAAGGACATCATCTATCAATTGGAATGCCAGGCCCTGAAGATTATGAAAGTAATCAAAATAAACAACTATTATGAAAGAGCATGACTGTGAGTATATAAATTATTACAGCAATGCACAGAAAAATACCAAAGTAACATCAATTGTATTACCAAATTTTTGCCATAGTCAAAGGCTAATGTTGCAACATCTGCAGTTTGCCCAGCAAGAAGTGCAACTGCCTTGCAGCTATTCGAAATCAGCGATGCAGTCTTGTAGAACGTCTTTTGCATGTAGTATTCCATACTGCATTTATTGCAAGTAAATTGATCACTACGCACATGTAACAATATTTGTAGAAGAGTGATAGGCAACATAGAAACACGGAAAGAGGCTCCAAAAGAGACCAGTATAAATTGCCTCATATTGGGCAATCATATCGTTTTATAATCTCACCTGACACGCTGCTCGGATGAGGTAGTCATTTGCATTGTCTCACCAGTAACAAGGTGCTCTACCACTGTTGCAAGTAAGGACACAACTTCTGTATTCTTTAATGAGGCAAGTGCCACACAAGCACGAGATAGTAGAAAATCACCAGCTAATACCGATAACTGGAAAAACAAGAAATAATATGGGTGATAATGACACAGGTTTGTGTGACACGATTACAAAGCTCCCACAAGTACCTAAACGCTAACAATCTAGATCAAAAAACATCGGAATATGTGACTCTGGTTTCAAACAATTTACAATGAAATGCAAGGGCTGCTGCTGATTGCTAAACTGGGAGCGGCACGTAACAGTCAGCGCGAAGGCCCTATTTTTACTAAATGGAAGATCATGTAATACCTTATTTCCCATTACAAAGTTCAGGGAGCCAACTCCGCGTCTTGTAACTGCATCATCCAATACATCATCATGAAGCAGGCTAGCCACCTACAACATATGAAAGAAATATGGTACATACAGAGTAAAAAATGAATCAGACATAGATCATTGGGAAAGCAGATAAAGATATATTGAACTCCACAAACCGGTCTAGAGTAATCATGTAAGACAACAAAAAATGGGTAAGAAACTGACATGAATCATCTCTGTAATTTCAGCTATACACTGTTGTCTAGTTCGTAGCTCTGCTGACAATGGTTCTCCTTGGGCCTGAGCTGCAGCAACTGATGTTGGCATTGGAACATTTAACGCAGTAGCCATCAGCAACAAAATCTGCGAGGAAATCCCTATATTACTTTACATAAATGAACTATTTATGAACAGTTGATGTCAATTCAATGAGTCGGTTAATTCAAAAGGTCTGGTTCCCAATTTGATACAAAGGCATAACATGCAACAATATTTTTAGTTCTGGCACTTGGAAAGAAAGGAAGAAAGGCAAATAAACAAATAATGTGATACCAAAAGTTAGTGCATAATGTAGAAATACAATCAGCAGTACCGTAGGACGAAACCTTTTTCCCTCAACACCAAACTTGAAAAAGTACTCAGCAGCTGATGCAAGCTTAGGGACCTATAATTAAGCATAAAAATACATTTTAACACATTGGATAAACACGCTACGTAGATAACGCAAAAGTTCTAAGTACAAAAATAAGTACCTCAGCGACAACCATATCACGTAATCTATTAGCTAGCAACGATAACTCGTCAGCAACAAGGGAAAAGGGGTCAAGTCTTTCCTGAAAGACGAAACATAAACGATTTAAAGTTTACAAAAACCAAACAAATGATTATAACAATGTTACTACCTCAACAATGCGGCTGGAGTTGTGACTGCTGCGATAGTTGTATGAAAAACCTCCATCATACAATTGAGTGAAACCTCCCACCAAAACCTACTAATCACCAACAGAATATAAATAAATGTTCACTTTGGGGCAGCTTAATATTTATGTAATCGATCGAATCAAATAAATAATAAAAAAGGAAGGAAAAGTGAAAGGCGGTACCTTGGGCGGAGGGACGGCGTGGCGATTGAGAGCGTATGCGTGTCTAGAAAGCCGGGAGATGTCCCTCGCGAATCGCATATCGATCGGGATTTAGGAAGAAGAAGCGGCTGCTGCTGTTGATGCAAGGATGTGCTTTTTGATTAGTCTCACGTCCAAACGACGGCGTAAGAGTACGATGAAGACACAAACACAATCACAGTACCTATTCTTTTGTTTCTCATTTATTTATCTATTAAAATGTCTTTGAAAGGTGCCAGAATACAAATAAGTCTTTTTTAATAGGGTTTTTTATCCAAAACCACCCTTATAATAGGGCGTTTTCCATCAACCACCCTTATAATGCCTATTTACCAAAAAATACCCTTATAAAATTTTCGTTAGGGTTTAACCACCTAATGACAGTTCCGTTAACTATTCCGTTAAAATTTGATTTTTTTATTTTTTATTAATTAAAAAATTTAAAAAAATTTAAAAAAATTTAAAAAAATTTAAAAAAATTTAAAAAAATTTAAAAAAATTTAAAAAAATTTAAAAAAATTTAAAAAAATTTAAAAAAATTTAAAAAAATTTAAAAAATTTAAAAAAATTTAAAAAAATTTAAAAAAATTTAAAAAATTTAAAAAAATTTAAATTTAAAAAATTTAAAAAAATTTAAAAAATTTAAAAAAATTTAAAAAAATTTAAAAATTTAAAAAATTTAAAAAAATTTAAAAAAATTTAAAAAAATATAATAAAAAAATTAGGATTTTGAGAAGGCCATCTATGATTTCGCTCATGATTGAGAATATGATGGAGGGCGAAGTGGAGGAGTGAAGAATGCGAGATTGAAAATTTGAAGGTATTTATGAATATGACAAATTTAAGGTTTTAAATGAGTGTTGAGGTGAGAGTAGAGGTGTTGGAAGTAGTAATTTTGGAGGTCAAGAGGTTGCACCACCGCTAGGGCGTAGTCCTCCCCCGACCAAGGCTGCCGCCACGCTCTTGACCTCCAAAACCTCCAACTCCAACACCTCTAATCTCACCTCAACACTCATTTAAAATCTTAAATTTGTCACATACACAAAGACCTTCAAATTTTCAAATTTTTTATAATTTTTATAATTTTTTATAATTTTTTATAATTTTTTATAATTTTTTATAATTTTTTATAATTTTTTATAATTTTTTATAATTTTTATAATTTTTTATAATTTTTTTATAATTTTTATAATTTTTTATAATTTTTTATAATTTTTTATAATTTTTTATAATTTTTTATAATTATTCTGATTTTTTGATTTTTTTAATTAATAAAATTTGAAAAATATATAAAAAATCAAATTATAACGGAATGATAACGGAATTGCCGTTGGGTGGTTAAACCCTAACGGAAAAATTTATAAGGGTGTTTTTTGGTAAATAGGCATTATAAGGGTGGTTGATGGAAAAACACCCTATTATAAGGGTGGTTTTGGATAAAAAACCCTTTTTAATATATCGTTTTAATTTCAAACAACAATGTGACAAAAACTTAATTTCAATCGTTGATTTGATTAATAAGAAAATAAACTATATAAATTTTTCCTCTTAATTTTTCATAAAAAAATTTAGAGTTGAAATTGGAATTTAGAAAAGCGCTCCAATACATCCATACTTTTATTTTGTATCCATACATCCCATCTCAACCGTTCATCTTATCAATTAATTAATTCAATGATAGACATGTGGCTACTTTTTGACTTTAAGAGACTGACGTAATTGAGTGCTTCTCTTGGAATCTATATAGGGCTGCAAGTGAGACGATACACTCGATAATTACTCGATGACCGACTCGATAAGAACTCGGTCAATACTCGTTCGATAATAAATGAGTCGAGTATGAATAAAATTATGAAATCGTTTAATAAACGAGACGAGCTTGAACAATGTCATACTCGACTCGTTTATGTTCGTGAACAACTCGAATAGATGTTCGATAAGATACTCGATAAAAACTCGACAAATACTCGATAAATACTCATTTATAACTCGAATATGAATATGATATTTATAATACATATAATGATAGTTTGTTTTAATTGTTTTATATTTATATAATTAATTTGTTTAAAAATATTTATAATTGTTTAGAATTCATTTAATACTCAAATTTATTTATTTGTATTATAAATATTATTTTTTGAAATACTCGATAAGAACTCGAACTCGGCTCGAACTCGTCAAAATTAAACGAGACGAGTATGAACACGATTTTTAATACTCGATAAAAACTCGGCTCGAACTCGAACTCGTCAAAATTAAACGAGACGAGCTTGAGCAACCCAATACTCGACTCGACTCGACTCATTTGCAGCCCTAATCTATATACTTTCGAAGCTCATACCACTACGTCATCATAAATAACTTGTATTTACTGTACCTTTAATATTACATTTAAGGCAAAACAAAAAATTATTTTTAGTAGATAAATCAAGATGCGTCTGTTTTACAATAAAATCATTTCTTGAACAATTTGATCGAAGAAGAGAGCGAGGCTCATTTGAAACACTCTACTTTATTTGAAACTCTCATTCATATGTCAAATATTTTCCTTCTCTTTTTTTAAGTTTAACGGATTAAACGGATTATTCGGATGACAACTGTTTATCATCCGTCCATTTACCGTTCATCCATTTATCACTCATCCATCCGTTTTGACGGGTCTACGCAATCACAACATTATAAAACCAAGCCACTGGTTTTTTTTACATGCATGTCGGCTAATTCTTTAGGCTGAGTCAAGCCACAGAAAATCAACATTTATTTATGTTTGAATGAAGCTCAAGTCCTCAATTCCATTAGTTTACAGTCATTTATGATTGCCATATTTTAAATACAGGTTGGTTGAAACATATGGCCTGTTTTTCCATTGATGACATCATCCTGGCCTCTAAGATGGCTTTTGATGAAATGTAGGATGCTGATTTCACCTATTTTCCTATTTCAAGTCCATCCTTCCCTCTCCCAAAACATTCCTACAGCATCAACCCTCAGCGCCTTTTTCTCGAATGCTATCAATATGGAAGTCCATACTCATTCTGAAACTTGGGTCAGACCGGCATCACCAACTCCATCTCATCTAAAAAATTACTGACTCTCACTTATGGATCTGACTGGTGAATGATTCCCCCTGTCCTGTCAGTCTTCTTCTACAATGGATCAGATGCCGACAAAGATGAAGGTAACTTGGCCAAAAGGCTGCAACTCCTCAAAACATCTTTATCCGAAATGCTAGTCAAGTTCTACCCTCTGGCTGGAAGGATTAAGGATGATCTCACAATTGATTGTAATGACCAAGGAGTTAGATACCTTGAAGCTCAAGTAAACTGTGATTTGAACCAATTCATGATTGGATCTGACTTGTCTATGATCAACATGTTCCATCCTGTTTCGGATGATAAGATGGTTATAGTCAATGTCAAGGTCATTGTTTTCCGATGCAGCGGCCTAGCTATTGGTTTGGCTACTAGTCATACAATTATAGATGCAGCTTCTCTCAGTCTTTTTATGAATGCTTGGGCAGCCACTGCAAGATGTGGGTCTACTAAAGACCTGTCTCCAGATTCAGATAACTGGTTGTCATACGGCGCAGTGGTTCACTACCCCAAAGGGCCTACACATCTCAGGTTCAAATTTTTCGGGGTCCAAAGTTTTTTATTAATAATTTAGGATTTTAGGGTACAGTCTACAATTGTGTGACTAGTAGATTGTGACAACTTCGGTCTTTTAGGGTTTAGTCAAAAGGATGGATCCATACAATACACTTTCTCTATAACTATAGATTCACTCGTGTGGATCCATCTATTTGGGTGGATTCATGAAATCCACTTTGCATTGTTTGATCGTATTTTATCAATCCATCAGATTGTGTCAATACATTAATGAGACATGTGAGTTGCACATGCACATGACATGCACATAATAAATGCAATGATGTGGTGCAATATCCGTCATTGATGAAATGCAATCTAAATGGAATGACACGCACATATTTTGGCCCCTTCACTTATTACATGAGGCAGATCCAGAAGTTCTTTAAATTGGACGCAAGGTATAAGTAAGGGTTTATTACCCAGAACCACCCATATAATATGTAGTTTTTGCGAAAACCACCCAAATAAAGGAAATTTACCAAGAACCACCCATATAATCATTCCGTTATTTTTTGAACCACCCAAATCTAACACCGTTAACAAATATTAATAAAATAATATTTTAAATTTATATAATAATATATAATCTGAATATTAATAGAAATTCTTAAAAAAATCCAAAAAAATCAGGAAAAATATTTAAATATACAAAAAAATATTTCTCAAATGTATATTGAAGAAAACTCTTGAATAATTAAACAATTGAAAGCAAAAAACGTTGAACGATTTTAAAACAGTAATATGTATATTGAAATTAAATTAATTAAAATAATTGATAAAGGCATTAACAATTTTCTTTCAACAACCCAAATATAAAAACTAATACTTTGATTATGCTTTCTACTATTAGGCTCTTAATTTTTTTTACAAAATAAGTAAAATTTAATAGTCTATGTATAAATAAAATAATTCTTTCATGAAATCCTAAATCTTTCACCCCATCAAAACCTAAACCCCTCAAACTTCATCAAAACCGTTTAATTTTCAATATACATATTATTGTTTTAAAATTGTTCGACGTTTTTTGTTTTCAATTGTCTAATTATTCAAGAGTTTACTATAAAAATTTTTAAAGTATTTTTTTTCTAAAAATATACATTTTTATACTCCTTATTTGATAAATATTGTTTGTGTATTTAAGCATTTTTTATGATTTTTATGGATTTTTCTGGATTTTTCTGGATTTTTTAATGAATTTTCTACTAATATTCAGATTATATATTAATATTATATAAATTTAAATTAATATTTTATTAATATTTGTTAACGGCGTTAGATTTGGGTGGTTCGAAGATAACGGAATGATTATATGGGAGGTTTTTGGTAAGATCTCTTTATCTGGGTGGTTTTCGGAAAAACGTCATATTATATGGGTAGTTTTCAATAATAAACCCTATAAGTAATTCAAGAGTTGGAAAATTTTGAGATCTATTTAAAAATTTACGAACTTTGAGATCCCTTAACCCGCCGTTGGATCATTTTGATCCAAAGATTCAAAACTATATTTTTTTAAAAAATTTATCATTTAATGCATAAATGCATTTGTTCTATTTTATCGTTCTATGCATTTTGTCTGCTCACGTGATGCGCAATTGGCTTAAAAACGAATGGGTCAACGGGTCGCACATAAACGTTATCAGTAATCTATTACAACTCAAAATTCAATACGAATACAAGTGTAAATGATTGTATGTAAATTTAATTGACATCTTATTTCAAGATTCAAATAGATTTCACTGCTCAGTTGTATATCCTAACTAAATTCAATAAACTAGTAAATTGATGCACAAATTTTGTGCAGATAACATTTATTTATTTATTTATTTAATTTTACTTTTTACTTATTAATATAAATTTTATTTTTATTTAATTTTTCAAAGGGTAAAATTGGAAAGAAATTGTGGTTACAAAAGTAACCGTCAATTCAATGACTTGCGTTTTAAATATAGAGAGATATAAACAAAAAATTAATGAATTAACTTGTCAAGAAACATTTAATTACAAACAAATACAAAGAAAACTATAAAACACAATAAATTCATTTTTAGATTTCTTACTCAAAACAGGTTTTGAATAATATCAAACTCATATTGAAAATTATATTTAAATTAAAAAAATATCATTGGAGCAAGGTCTCACCCCTTTAATACGGAATGAGATCACGTATTGCCTACATCAATATTCAGCGGATCCAAACTACAAAGTTTAAGTTCAAATCTACATAGATTAGATATAAAACTACGTCGTTTTATAATGAGTTCATTAATTTTTAATTTGAATTGTTTTCATATAATCGAAACTACACAGTTTTCAGCCGTTGCAATTGACCTCAAACACTATCGGATTTGAACCCCTTTAACACATGGTTCCGCCCTTGCTTATTACTACTTCCACAATCCGCACTACCTTTAGTACTCCATATTCTTTAAGCCTTATACAATAATTAGTCTGGCATTAGATCTTGACATTTGGCCCTAAGACTTAAAACCGGTTGACATTGATTTCATTTACATCTTTATGAATTTGAGTTACTTGACATTGATTTCTCAACATGAAAATGGTGCAACAAAAATCTTCAACTTGGTAACCTTGTTTTCATCATTCAATCATATACATAAATCCAAGTGAAACTTCAAATATCAATAAGGCATCCTAGTTTGAGCCCTAAGCTTCCTTCTTTGTAAAAACCTCTTCAGCGACTTCTTCATCGAAACTCCGTTAACCGGGCTACACAGCCGTTGCTGGAACGAAGCACACAATGACCCACTCTTACTCTTACCCTCCTTACGCATCCTTTGTTCCGTCTCATAACTAGCCATAACCAAAATGGCTCTGACCTGAAATTCCGTAACATCATAACCACCAATCTTGACATCACTACAACTCTCTCCGGATCCCTCCTCCATCAAATCATCAACGGAACTCAAATCACTCATCTTCTTCATCAAAGGCTTAATCTCAATCTCAGACTTGATGTTCCTCTGCTCCATATCAATCAAAAACTTATAACTAAAACAAATGAGTGTGTGTGTGCCTTTTATACGTTTAAGGTTGACACGTACAGGACGCAACAAAAATACGTATACGTTCTGTTTCTAAATACGGCTTCAACACATTATTTTGATTTTGGCACGTGGAAAACGGGTTACATTTTTTTATAAACAAGTATATTTTCTTCCGCGACAAAAACTGCACGTTCGAAAATTGTCGAAACAGGATTTGTCATGCGCCAACATGTAAACAATTTTGTCATGTTTATTTTCCCGATTTATTTACTTTTTATTTTTGTCTGCACGTGCATAATACGTTTGTAATTTATTTAATTTAAGTTATAATTAAGTTTGTTAATCACTATTAAAACATGATGGATTATTGATTAGTCGGTAATTTGCAGCACGAGGGATTTCAAGTTTATGTTTTTATTGACGTTTTCTAAAACTTAATCGCCCTCTAGAGCATGTTTAATGTAATGGTTTGTAGTAATTGTAAACCCTAGTATTATACAAAACCTATGAATTTTTGTTGACTTTGACTGTTTGAAATTCTTTCAGATAATTTATTCGATTTATAATAACGTGTTGGAAGGAAATAGCTTAAGGAGGACAACCTCACTTATGTGAAACGAAAGGACATTATTTCGACAGTTGATTTTCTTTAATCTAACGGTTGATATTGATAACCGTCAATCCTCAACCGTCTCGTGTTTTTTGCTAATTAATTTAAATTATATTTAAAAATCAATTAAATCTCATCGCTTGATTAATCTAAACCAACGGTTGAGATTAAATCCCACCGTCTCACCAAAATTATTTATTTTCCTTAATCTTAACCATGTGTTGGAATATTTAAATATTTTCAGCATTTTTATTGATAAAGATTCAACAT
Source organism: Sedum album (assembly GCA_006409495.1). NCBI lineage: Eukaryota > Viridiplantae > Streptophyta > Magnoliopsida > Saxifragales > Crassulaceae > Sedum > Sedum album. The sequence continues at coordinate 3,259 of QZGG01000846.1, read as the reverse complement.
ATGTGAAGCATTTAATAGTTTGTCTTTTTAAAATTGACTCAATTAAACGATTAAAAAGGTGAACCTCAGTTTGTAGCAAGTTATAATTAAACATGATGTATTATAAATTAGTGTCAAACGTATAACACGAGAGAAGTGCAGTTTATGTTTTTATAGACATTTTCTATAAGTTAAATGTACTTAGCATTTTAATTGTCCTTAAAACTAACCGGAACCCATAATTTGGAAAATATATAATATAATCCCTATTAAAAGTTTGTTTGACCGGATTGTTCACAAAATCTTATTAATCTGATTCATAACATGCAGTGTAATATTTAGTCATATAATAATTTTTCATCGATCTTATCAACGTTTGCCTCCATAAATGATAACATGTGATCACAACAGGTGTGAAATTGCAAGCTCGATAGTTATTTGTTATTAGACGTATAGATAATTTGTGTCATGAAGTTTAGATACACTCGATTGGTTGCATTAAATAGTAGATATTGAAAGGTAATGAGACACAATATTTTTAATTCTGTTCGGCTCTTGAAGACTTAGACAGTGGACTCTCCAATTCCGTGGAAACGAATTCACTCGTAAAAGAGTGTTATCGAACTTCTTTCGAAACAATTACTTTCAATACCTTACTAATGTCCGAACTCACTTCGAATCCACTTTGTCAAACCTCCCGTTTGATCTCATCAATAACACACGCCTCCCTCTTTTTAGTTGGCAACCTTACGACCTCGTGCCGTGTTTATGACCAACATCCTGTTGAATGCCTTTCTAGTTTTATTGATTTGATGTTTTATGAGTAAACTCTGCTCCATCGTCTCTCCTAGTTCATGGACGTTCTCCTGTATTTATATGATTTTTGTTCCATTCCAAGTATCAATGATATCTTTAAATCACAATAATCAAGACTTGATTATTTGAACTTGAGGAATCATTATCTCTAAATGTGGGTATACTTATTTAGAGGATGTATCTGCTGGAACTGTCAGATTTGGTGGATCCATGGATCCACCTTAATCACCGTCCATCTGTTAGATAGTAGCTCTCTTAATTTGACACGTGTGTTAGGGGTACAAAATCTGATTTAGTTTCATTCGAGTTAGTAGTTAGAGTGTGTAGTGTCAAAAGGGTATATGTGTCTTTGAACAAACCTATCAAATCTGTCTGTAATATACAGACTGACATTTTATACCTCTCTATTTCAAAACCCATTTTTCAAACTTTCTCTCCCCTCTCGCCGATCCCTTTCCTCCTCCTCAGTCCTTCCCCTCTCGTCAAAGCTCTCACTCCTCGTTGTCGGCAGATCTGGTTGAGCCACAACATTTTTCGGCGCATCTGTCTTCCGCCGACGACCCAGTTCGTCACTGCCCTCCGACGAGCCACCAAAGCCCAGACAAGGCAGATCTGGTTGATTATGTCGTTGTCGACGGCCCTTGGGATGTGCATCCTAGGGTTTTACCGGAGTCCAATGTTTCGGAGTGGGTTGGATTCGGAGGTCGAGGAAGAGTGGGTTGAATTCGGAGGTCGAGGATGTGTTGGATTCGGAGTGAGGGTATGCAAACACACATTCCTTTACAATGTGATGATGAGAGGGTATGCATCGATTGGAATTTTCAGCAGCTCGTTGTCGGTTTTCAGGCGCATGTTGTATGATTTGAAGCATTTTGATTTGAATACTTTTCCGGTTGTTCTGAGGTCTGTTGCTGGGTTGCCGTCGTTGAGGCTTGGGAAACAGGTTTATAATGTTGTGTTGGTTAGTGGGTTTGGGTCGGATTTGGCGTGTTGTAATGGTTTGATTAGTATGTTTAGTAAATGTGGGTACTTGATGAGTACCCGGAAAGTGTTTGATAAAATGTCTGTGAGGAATTTGGTGACTTGGACGTCCATGATGGGTGGGTATAGGATGCATGGTGATTATGGGAGTTTGTTTGAATTGTTTATGAGGATGTTGGATGACGGTCAAGAACCGGATGAGTTTGTGTTTACTGAGTTATTGGGTGCGTGTGCGCATAGGGGTTTGGTGGAACCGGGTTTGGAGTGGTTTAGAGTGATGGAAATGAGGTTTGGGGTGAAGCCTGGGCTGAAGCATTATACTTGTGTGATTGATATGTTGGGGAGGGCAGGGAGAGTGGAAGAAGCGGAAAAGTTGGTTTTGAGTATGGATGTTGAGCCAGACAATGCACTTTGGCGAGCTTTGTTGGCTGCCAGCAAAGTATATGGAAAAGTCGAGATACCAGATAGGGTAGAGAAGAGACTGAACAGCCAGGTGCTAGAAAAGCCTCTTGAATGATTAGTGAACAAGAGTGTGTCGTCAATGTCAAGTATGCAAACGGAATGTATGTAACAAGAACCTATCATGTTGTTGTGCCGACATTCAGTATACAAACCTCAATACTGAGTTTGCTACATAGGAAAAATTTTTAGAATGCCCTACTTTTTGAATATACTTTCCCAAATGCCCCACTTTTGAAATACGTTTCTCAAATGCCCTACTTTGTAACCAGTTCGGTCTTGACAGGACCGAATTGTCACAAAATCGCAATACCCGGGCCCAACAAAACCGGACTGTTTGAAAATAGACCAATTCGGTTCCAGTAAGACCGAATTCCTTTCGAAAATAATTTAATTGTTCAAACTGTCCTACGTGGTGCTGACTGGGCAGCCCAGTCAGCATTTTTTAAGAGACCGGTTCTGCTAAGACCGGTTAGGTCTGAAATATTACTCGACGCAGCAGCTTCATTCTTCCTTCATTCCGGCCTCTCTCTTGCACCAATCCGATCTCCGACGAAGCGATTTGGTGGTTAATCGACATGGCAGGATGGCATGCTAATGATTTTGAGGTTAGATTATGGTTTTAATTTTGAAATTGAGTAGTGAAATTAGGGTTGTAGGTTGTGAGTGTTAGTAGGGTTATTGGATTTGTGTGATGTTAGGATTATGAATTTAATGATTTAGGGTTGTTGATTTTTTAATGGTATAAGGTTATTGTATTTTTGTGATGTTAGGGTTTTGAATTTTAGGGTTTAGGGTTGTTGATTTTATAATTGTTTATGATTATTGAATTGTTGTAAATTATTGTTGTTTTTGGTGTTGGATATATTGTTGTTTATTTGGTGTTGGATATATTGTTGTTTTTGATGTGTTTGTAATTTGTTGATTTAAGGTGTTGAATTGAATAAGTTGATGTTAATATGTTTTAATTTTGTTTATTAGGGTTTATTAATGAATATGTTTTTGTTAATATGTTGTGATATTT
>QZGG01000845.1:0-95904 GCA_006409495.1 Sedum album | reverse complement strand
CAACATCCCACAATTAAAGGATGAAACAAGAGACGTGAATACTTGAGGAGTGGACAAGAACCAGTAGCTGGAATGTGGGTAGTGGAATAAGTGGCATAAACAGATTGTATAAATAGTTATGAATATGATGTTTTGAGAACACAATTTGAATGCCAAAAAACACTTTCTGTTTCCCTCTGGGAAGCATGAGTGCGGGTGCGGGGATGCGTGGTGCGGGATTCGTGAATTCAGCAAATTTCCAAAAATAGGGATACGGGTGCGGCGGGATTCGGCAAACAATTAAATATTTAAAATATATATTTAAAATATTTAAATAATGTTAAGCTTAAAAATCCATAAACAGTCTGGAGGTTCTGTAAAACATTTATATTAATTTCGACCCCAATAAAACATTTATATCGAAAACAATGATCTTAACCCAATAAGAAGGACACAATTTTAGTGAAAACAATGATCTTAACCCAATAAAACATTTATATTAATTTCGAAGGAAAAACAATTTTTTTATAGTGAGAACGTCCTGAGGATATTGATGGCCGTTGTTCCTCTCATCCACCTCGCTCCGGATTTGAAGGTCTCAAGGCTTTGCTTAGGTAAGTAGTAGCAACTAGCAGCTTCTTCTTCACTCGATATTCTCATTATCAATTTGATTAAATTATTTCGTAGGAACGATGACGTTTGGCGAGCAGAACTCCCCTTCTGAATCCTTTCAACTTCTCGACCACGCCTTCCAGGCCGGCATCAACTTCTTTGATTCTGCTGAAATGTAATCTAACATATTATTATATTAATTTCCCTCTCTTGGAAAAAAGTATGAATTTATTTTAATTGTTTTTTAATCAAACTGAGATTTCAGGTATCCTGTTCCGCAGCGACCTGAGACTCAAGGCCTCAGCGAAGAATACCTTGGTCGATGGATCAGAGATCGAAATATAAGCCGTTCTAGTGTTGTTTTGGCCACTAAGGTAATTGTATGTTTCATTTTAGTGTGACCAGAGGGATAAGTTATAGAAAGACGATAAATATTTGTAAAATAGAAGGATTAAATCTCAATCGCTGATTAGATTAATTCGACGATTGAGATTAAAATTAGGTTTTTTATAATTCAGCAGTTGAATTTGCAAAATACACGACTGTTGCATTTGACAGTTATTTTTTAATGTTAATTCTCTACATTTAGATTATTATAAACCAACTATCGAGATCGCATCTCACGATCTTCCAAATATATATTTGTCATTCTTAAACCATCCTCTACAACTGGATATCGTAAGGTGAGAGAGTTCTGCTTTTTTGTTTTTGAATTTAGGTTGCAGGGCCATCTGGGCAGATGACCTGGATTAGAGGTGGCCCCAAATCTCTGGATTCTGTCAATATAAAACATGCTATTGACAGCAGGCAGATTTCCTTGATTTTTCAGGTTCTCTGGTACTCATTATTTGTTTTGATGATCTTCGTTTTTTTTGTAGTTTACGCCGCTTAGGAACAGATTACATCGATCTCTATCAAATTCACTGGCCTGATCGGTTCGTATGGACTAAATTATACATCTCAGTAGGAGTTCCTTTTCATTCCAACATTATTGTATTAAAAGGACTTCATGCAGTTCCCTGAAAGTATGCCTTGCTGTTAATGTAGCTATGCACCAATGTTTGGAGAGACTGAGTATGATCCAAGACGTCAGTTTTGCTCGGTTCCTTTTGATGATCAACTTGATGCATTGGGTAGAGCTGTTGATTCTGGGAAGGTGAACTCAATATTGTTTATTCAGGTTTTTTATTTCCAATTCCATTTTAGCTTGCGCAAGTAATGATCTGAATCTAATAGGAAATTTCCATTTTAGATTAGATATGCGGGCCTCAGTAATGAAACACCTTATGGTCTCATGAAGTTTCTTCAAACTGCTGAGAAAGCTTTGTATAATCCCAGGATAGTGTCTGTGCAGGTAATTCATTCTATTTTTATATCTGTTTTCAATTGCTAAAGCGCTCATACACACTTTCTTAGTTTTTAAATTATTCAGAATTTTTACTAGACGTCACTGGTCCCTTATGGCCATCGTATCTCAACTTCAATCTGAAAACTTGTTTACCTAATTTACATTAAATAATTTACTGCCTGCCTTACAAACTTTATCAAGTCTTTTAGCTGTCTAATAGACATTATTTTATAACCTGCTTATTTTTTGTTGCTTTCAGCTAAAAACAATATCCTGTCTTTTCAGCAATCTTATGTTTTCTTATTTTACTATATTTAGGATCAGTCTCCTGGCTTACAGCCCTTTGGCAATGGGAATTCTTTCTGGGAAGTACTTCTCTCACATTTATACACTGTCCCTCTAGATCTTTTCCCTGTAGAAATGTATCAAAATATATATTTATATGCGCTATGTGGCGTATGTAGTAAGTGTAACCGTATAACACACTATTATTTATTCAATATAATTATAACAACACATGCAAATTAAAATTCTTCTATTCAAAGTTATAATTTTTTTATAAATCAGAAAACTAAATTTATACAAAAATATGGTGTCTTAAATATTAAAAATGTGATACCATGTAACACATAATTAATATTGGCACCATAAAAATAAAAAAACTTCAAAAATTTGAAAATTTGTAAGACATCGTATTTTTGTATAGATTTAGTTTTCACATTTAATACATACCATATGAATAAAAAGTATTGTACTTCATTTCAAATTTATTTTTATTTTTTATTTAGAATCCTTATTTTTCAAAGTTTTTTATGATTTTTTAATTATATATGCATTTTTTAGCGTTTTTAAAAGTTTCTTTTTATGATTTTTGACAATTTACCCTTCGGTTAATTAAATAAATATTTATTAATATTTTTTTAAAAAATAGCATCAATTTTTTTAATGATATTTTAATTAATTATGTATTTTTTCGTGTTTTTTCAAGTGTTTTTTTATCATTTTTATTAATATTTCGATTAAATTTAAACATATGGGTGGTTTCTGACAAATTTTATAAACATATGGGTGTGACTTTATAATTTCTAAAAATATGGGTGGTTTCTTGAAAAAACCCATATTTATGGGTGGTTTTCGGTAATTTGCCATTTTAATATTGTGAAGTCAATTTTATTTTCTTAAAATATCCCTATTAATCACATTAATTACTATATCATATATTAGTTGATTTTAATAAATTTATTATTTTTTAAAAAATTGAATAGTTATTTATCAATTTATAATCTGTGCTCAAGTACTAATACCATTAGAGTAGATGTGGGTTCTTTTGTTTCCTCCATCCAAGCACCTTAGAGCATGTACACCGGTTTAGAATGTTCTCAATGTGAGGAAGTTCTAAAATAGCATTTCCTATAAAAATAGGAGTTCCTCACCAAAGCATTTATACAATGGTTCAAAAAAATAGGACTTCTTCTATAATTACAGCATATTACAATATGGTTTCTCAACTCGTAAACAGTGATTAGATTATAATCTCAATTAATTAAAATATGTTTGAATTGATATTTTCTTATTTAGCGTACATACAAAATTAAAAAAAAGTTTAGGGCCAAAGCCGAAACTATTTTGCAGATTTGCGGTGAGTTTGTACTTAAATATACTTTAAGGATCTAAACTTAATTTAATAAATATGGTTCTTTCCCACAAAAACCCTAGTTTGCTCTCTGCCGTTTTCACCTGTTCCGCCAAAATCAAAGCTTCGTTGCATAGAAGAGGACTTCATATCATTAAGTCCTTTAATCCCCCATACAGGACGTCCTCTCTCACGTTCTCAGATAGCATTTATGGCAGGACGTCCTCACTCCGCATCTTAAAATAGCACGTCCTCTTCTTCTATCGTTGTATACTCAGAGGACTTCCTACACGTCATTTAGGACGTGCTGAAATTGGGCACCGGTGATATTGATGGCGGCTGTTCCTCTCATCCACCTCGCTCCGGATTTGAAGGTCTCGAGACTTTGCTTAGGTAAGTAGTAGCAACTAGCACCTTCTTCTTCACTCGATATTATTCTCATCATCAATTTGATTAAATTATTTCGTAGGAACGATGACGTTTGGCGAACAGAACTCCCTGTCTGAATCCTTTCAACTTCTCGACCACGCCTTCCACGCCGGCATCAACTTCTTTGATTCTGCTGAAATGTAATCTAACCAATTATTATTATATTAATTTCCCTCTCTTGGAAAATAGTATGAATTGAGATTTCAGGTATCCTGTTCCGCAGCGACCTGAGACTCAAGGCCTCAGCGAAGAATACCTTGGCCGTTGGATCAGAGATCGAAATATATGCCGTTCTAGGGTTGTTTTAGCCACTAAGGTAATCAATCCTATGTTTCATTTCAGTGTATATTTATAACTGGAGGGATAAAAATATATTTGTGAGATTGAAGAATTAAAACTCAACCGCCGGATTGTTGAAACTAAATTAGTTTTTTATAATTTTGCGGTTAGATTTGCAAAATGTACGTTTCGTTGCTTTTGACGGTTATTTTTGAGTTTAAATCTCAACGTTTAGATTATTATAAACTAACTTTCGAGATCGCGTATCACGATCTTACAAATATATATTTGCCCTTCTTGAACCATCCTATATAACTGGATATTGTAAGGTGAGACAGTTGTGCTTTTTTGTTTTTGAATTTAGGTTGCAGGGCCATCTGGGCAGATGACTTGGATTCGAGGTGGCCCCAAATCTCTGGATTCTGTCAATATAAAACATGCTATTGACAGCAGGCAGGTTTCCTTGATTTTTAAGGTTCTCTTGTACTCATATTTGTTTTGACGATCTTCGTTCTTTTGCAGTTTACGCCGCTTAGGAACAGATTACATCGACCTCTATCAAATTCACTGGCCTGATCGGTTCGTACGGACTAAATTATACTTCTCAGTAGGAGTTCCTTTTCATTCCCACATTACTGAATCAAAAGGATATCATGCAATTCCCTGAAAGTATGCATTGCTGTTAATGTAGCTATGTACCAATGTTTGGAGAGACTGAGTATGATCCAAGATGTCAGTTTTGCTCCGTTCCTTTTGATGATCAACTTGATGCATTGGGTAGAGCTGTTGATTCTGGGAAGGTGAACTTAATATTGTTTATCCAGGTTTTTCATTTCCAATTCCATTTTAGCTTGCGCAAGTAATGATCTGAATCTAATAGGAAATTTCCATTTTAGATTAGATATGTGGGCCTCAGTAATGAAACACCTTATGGTCTCATGAAGTTTCTTCAAACTGCTGAGAAAGCTTTGTACAATCCCAGGATAGTGTCTGTGCAGGTAATTCATTCTGTTTTTATATCTGTTTTCAATTGCTAAAGCTCATACACACTTTCTTAGTTTTTAAATTATTCAGAATTCATATAGCTTGCTTTGTCGGACATTTGATAGTGGAATGGCCGAATGCTGTCACCATGAGAGGTATTTTTACTAGACGTCACTGGTCTCTTACGGCCATCGGATCTCAACTTAAATCTGAAAACTTGTTTACCTAATTTACATTAAATAATTTACTGCCTGCCTTTCAATTTTCAAGTCTTTTAGCTGTCTAATAGACATTATTTGATAACCTGCTTATTTTTTGTTGCTTTCAGCTATAAAAATATCCTGTCTTTTCAGCAATCTTATGTTTTCTTATTTTACTATATTTAGGATCAGTCTCCTGGCTTATAGCCCTTTGGCAATGGGAATTCTTACTGGGAAGTACTACTCTCCTGATAAGGGTCCCAAAGACGCACGATTGAATCTTTTCCGGGGTTTATGCTTGCTTCATTTCATTTATGTATTGTCTTTAAGGGTCCTAGCTCAAACTTTGATTTGATGTTGTCAATCAGGCAGATACTCGGAAGGAGAATCAAGATACAGTTTGTCCAATAAGAAGTTAGAAGCGGCCACTAAGGTAGGCAGATCAGTTCAAGTACTTTCATGTTTTTATTATTAGACTTTTGTTCTTGCGTATTATGATTAGTCATTCGTTCATATATGCTATGAATATGCGTATTCAAAAAGGGGCAAGCAGTAAAATGATTGTTTGTAGACATATCTGGTCCCGGAAGAGGGAACAGGTAGACAGGCCAGCTTGTTGCAAGTGGGTAATTTAGAATTTCTTTCAATCTTGTTTTCTATATTTGAGATAGTCCTGGATATAAATGGTACTTGCAACCACCTGACATTGAAGTTCTCCTGATATAATGCTTATTTGCCTGTTTATTTTGTGACATGTTGCTCAATTTGTTTACAATAAAAGCATAGTTGTTTTCTTAAGCAGGGATACCTTGATATCGCTCGAGCATGTGGTCTCCATCCAGTATCCCTTTCTATCGGTACAACCTCAATTTAAAATGCGGTCAATGTATATTAACTTATATTATGGTCAAATATGTTTAAGAACTGACCTTGCAACTTCACAAACTATCTTAATTATTCGTATCGAAACTCATTAATCAACTTAAGTATGTAAAGAGTTATAATTTACAAATCTACTACAACTTGTTTTTATTATACACTGAAGGCTGCATTAAATGATCTGTTGGAAAATTCATTGAACATTGCGAAGTTGCAATGTATTATTGTTGTGGTTTTATTTCTGTTAAAAGATAAATGGTAAACGTCAGGATTCGTGTTCTAAAATAATTGTTTTCGAACATACTCGTACTAATGAAAGGTCTGTAAAACTGTTGTCGCCACTGTGATCTAAATTCCAGACACATGTATTCTTGCATCGGTAACTTAATATCAGGATGAACACTTCATTTCAACGTCAATACACTTTTTCAATCTTATTTAATTTCATTATTCAGCTTTCGTCTTGAGACACCCACTAGTGGCAAGTGCTTTGTTTGGTGCCACCAAGCCCTGGCAGCTCCAAGAAGTGATCAATGCTTGTCAAGTTGAGCTTACTTCCGAGACAATTGAGGAAATTGAAGAAATTCACAGAATGCTCCCAAATCCATGCCCGTGAACATTGTGATGTACTGAAGAGCTAGGTCAGATGAAACAGTGTTCATGATAGATCTGTGTTCAATCCTCCCAACGACGACGAACCAAATCTATTATTACCAACGAAAACCGAGTTACAATGTATAGTTACAAATACCTGTATTCGTAACACCAAAACCAAAGAATGAAAATAGCTACCTGTTTCTATTACATCTTTCCTATTTATACTCCTATTACAGATTCTTGCTCTACAAGTATTTACATCTTCTGGTGCGTGGTGCCTTCCTTTCCTCTTTTTCTTCGCACATAGACTTTTTCCAAGCTTTGTTTAGCAACTCCCTCCACTGCGTGCCCATCAGTTCACCTCTTTCCTTCATTGTTATTAAAACAAAATTTGTTTTACAATTTGATGCACTTTTGAAAGTTTTTGAAAGTCTATAGTGATGCACTTATAAATCCGTAAATTTACTTTCAAGTAATAAGTGAAATAAATTGAACATTAAAATGCATTTTAAAATAAATCATTGTAACCATTGTAAATTCCGTGAAACCATGAAACCAGCTTCAATTACTTCAACTAGTTAATACAAGTTACTTTACATTCTTCCATCAGATCCATGAAACCATTGTAAATTCCGTGTCTATGGACTTTCTTGGAGTTACCAGTTTATACGCAGGCCTAAAGGCATCTCGCCATGCCATTTCGAGATAACCTGCGTTCAACATATGTGGTTGAATCAGTACAAACCACGGCGTCCCTTCTTGTGTACTGTGTATATTATGCATATCTGAAATTCATATGTTACTATGGGCAGATATGGGTGTGAAGTAAGTGAATATCCAATCTATTTATGTAAATATCAAGTGTAAAAATGATTATCAAAATCGTGTACATAAATGATTGAATGTACTTGTACTGTTGTTTTATTTTAATCTCTTCTTGATGAATTCAGATTCTCTTCTTTCATTTGCGCAGTATTCTCAGTTGATGAAAATGAAGTTTGAGTACATAAAATAGTAAAAACAAGGTCATGGGTCAGCATTATTTCTTTACCTATAGTTAAAAAAGTTCAACCCATATAGAAATTATTACAATTATGAGTAGGTTCGGGTTTAACACCACCTTCCAGATCCATAGGAAGGATTTGTGAAATGTATTCTGATATAATAGGTCTTCTGTTTGCTATAAAAGCGTTTATCGCCTACAACGACTATACTATCTTTTTAATTTTCGTAACTCAACATAAGTTCAGCGTAGCCCAACTTAACGCCCGAACTTGATTGACCTAGTTTCAGATCTCCCGCAAGGGTGTAATGAAGAATCTGCAATTTTATGTCTTGGAAAAGACACACTTTGAAACTATAGTTAGGTCGCTATTTATAACCTCCGAAAGTATATTGTATTTATGATTATGTAGCTTGGATTTGCGGGACAACCATCAGGTTTCTAAATCTACAATCAAATCAATGCGTTATCTTTATTTTAAATAGGAAACTAATATTAGCTACTTCTAATAAAGATAATCATTGACATCTTTTAAATACATCATTTACCTAAAAAATGGTTATTAAAATATATCTAAAAGATACATAAATATATTTGAATATATCCGAAATATTTTTTGTTATTTGTTTCCTTATCTCTACCTAAACATATGCTGAATCTATTTAAGAGAACAAACCAGGTGAAACATATTTGTCAAATAAAAATGAAGCGTAATCTTAGATGTTAAATTGAATAAAACAGACGGATCTGATTTTCCATCAAATTCAAAATCAAGAAAATATTATTCCTATTAAAATAGTAATAAAATTCTCTAAAAGGGTAAATTACTCATAAGTTATTCGAACGCTTGTATGAATCGGGGAGGAAAGATTCAATTTCCAAACCAAATCAAATACGAAACTTGGAATTTGAGAATCTTTGTGCTGCGGTTCGAGATCGGCAATCTTAGAGTGTTCAAAACCTAATTTCCAGGAGGCGGCACTTGGATAGATGACGAAAAAGAGGTATTCGACCTAGATTACGATTCCAAAATTTTGTTCACTATGAAAGTTGGAAATAATTTTAACGTTCATTATTTTGATATGATAAGTGTGCAAATACGCAAGTATTTGTACACTCCTCGCGCTTAACTCTTGTTGATTTTTGATTATTTTGTGAAGAATTTGATACTCGTTGTGCTTATTTCAGATCTTATTCAAGTTTTGCAAAGAAGGAAATTACAAACATAAAATGGAGCAAAGATGGAGCAAATAAAGCCAAGTTCGTTCAAAAAAAGTGTGCTCTCCCGAGCAGAACAAAGAGGCCACCAAGCAGAAAAATCAGGCCACCGAGTAACAAGGTTCACCACCTAAAAGATTGGTCGACCGAGCAGAATTGCCTAAGGAGACTTGCTCAAGGAGACTTGCTCGGCCGACTAGAACAGGGTACTTGCCACAGTCAACACCAGAGGAGATTTGCTCGGCCCTAGTAAAAACATTGCTCGGCCGACTAAGTTTGTGCACGACTTCACCCGGCCGAGGAAACTGACCATGCTGAGGATCTTTTCAGCTGTCCATTGTTTTGCTCGGCCCAGGAGGATTCTGCTAGCCCCAATTTTCTTTGCTCGGCCGATGAGTTTTTGCTGATAGAGAGAGGACCACGAAGATTCAACACTATGTAAGCTTTTTGCTTCTTTTAAAATCGGGACCTAGATTTTGGAGCTCAAATTTGAAACCCTAGAATTTTGGATTTTGAAGATTAAGTGCAATTGAGGAAATCAAATACCATAGAAGTGAAGATCAAGCATCTAAAGCTCTCCAATCACTCTAGTTTGCCATGAACGCTTTCAATTTCTTCTACTTAGTTGTTGTTATCTTCTTTACTATGATGTGGTGAGTAGTGATTGATTAGGGATCCAATGGATCCCTATGATTTATATATGTAATTGGATGATGAAATACATATTGTGCAATTGAATTTGTTTGGAATTATATATTTTGGCTTCATTTACCAATAGTTGCATGTTAAGTGTTTGATTAAATGTTTAAGTGTGATTACTTTAACTAATCAATGTGATATGCAATGAGAGTTGATATTGAAATGATTAGAAAGCCTTTGCATAGAGTTCTAACCTAATCTTTACATGAGAGTGTGAGATTGATTTAGAAAGACTAGCTTAAATTTCTAAGTAGTGAAATTGAGGAAGAGTCCACTACTTAAGGAGGATCAATAGATTGTGAGATTTAGATCCTCATTTTAATGCACCTCTTAATTCTAGGGATGGAATGAGAGTTGAACCTATAATTAATGTGCATAAATGGCTAGTTCATCTAAGTTTCATGCATTAGAGATTGCATAATATTGTCATCCTTTTAATTGTTTAATTCCTAGGGGGACATAGGTCCTTGATCACTTTTAAATTTGCATTCTAAATCCTCTTAGATATAACTTTTCATCAAACATTCCCCCAAATCTTTTATGTTAAGCAAGTTTAGTAGTTCTAACTAGTTTGAAAATCCTAATCTTCATCTCTTGGGTTCGACACTAGGTCACCCTAGTCTATAAATGTGTTTGTCGTGATAAGAGATAGCTATTTATAGAATACTTTCACTAAATTGCACGTCATGATACCATGTCAGACGATTTTGAGGCCAGGACACGACATAAGATTAAGCGATATTATGGTGAGTGTTTGTCGTTGATAACGTGTTTTGTTCATGAACCAAAGGATGTCTAATGATGAACTATAGTGTGCGACTAATTTTGCTTATCATATTTGTATTCAAATTGTTTTTGTCGTGTTTGTTTTATGAACCAAACAGTGTCAAATGATGAACTATAGTGTGCGAATACTTTTACTTATCATATGAGTATTCAATCTGTATTTATCGTACTTATTGGTTCATGAACCAAACGGTATCGAATGCTGAACCAGAGTGTCTGGTTACCTTAACTTATAAAAAATGTATTTAGTTTGTATTTGTCGTGTTTGGTTCATGAACAAACAGTGTCAAATGATGAACCATGTTGTGTGATTGTCAATTTTGTTTCCTGTTCCTTGGTAACGAGTTTTTTCAAGAATCAGATAGTGTCAAATGATGAACCATGGACTGTATTTCATGAACCAAACACTATTATATCAAGAACCAAACATTAATATATCATGAACCAAACTCTATTATATCATGAACCAAACACTATTATATCATGAACCAAACATTTTTATATCATGAATCAAACACTGTTATATCAAGAACCAAACATTGTTATATCATGAACAAAACACTATTAATTATATCATGAACCAAACACTATTATATCACGAACCAGACACTACTATATCATGAATCAAACAATAGTCAGTGCAGAAAATTAAATCCGAGTATAAGTTAATTGTATTACTACCTATCGCAAAACCCAATCTATCTCAGAAGCTCACTAAAACTAAGCTAAAATTTTGAAAAGAAATCTGATAAATCAATTAATGAAAACAATACTCAGTTATCAAATGTTGAGGAGGAGATAATTATGTTATAATTAAAATTATATTCTGATTTAAATTACAGATTTAACCTTTTGTTGTTAAATGTTATATATTTGGAAGATTAAATCTGGCCATTAAATTATACAAAACGAACGATTTAAATTTTGTTTTACATTTTAACCAAATTAACCCGTTTCATTGATCCATTGCCTGTATTTAAGAATAGGGTTAATTGCAGAAAACCACTATTATAATATCTCCGTTATCAAAAAATTAATTACCATTTTAATATTATTTTATATTTAAATTAATTACCAAAAACCACTATTATAATCTTAGTTTTATGAAAGACCACCATTTTAATAACTGACTATCAGAGTACTAGCAACTGCATTGTTCATGCTAGATCAGAGGCTCATATGATAATTTTACTCGTTGATAAGTGTCTACTAGCTAAATGGTGCTTCAATTTAATCTCGATGGAAGTCAATGAAGAAAATAATGTTAGAAAAAGCAAAAGGAAACTCTTGTTTGAGAGTTTATTATTAATGCTTAATGGTTATCAACTGCACGGTTCAAATATAAATAATTTTTCTCATTTAATCTTATGAATAATTTATTATATCACTGCTTTTAAACTCTAATTATTTTACTGTATTAATATTAAAGATCGACTCTGAGCTAAATATAGCAGCTTCTCACCGCACCCGCAACTGCAAATATGCTTCCATTAGGTTTCGTGCCTAGTATGGATTATAAATTAATGAACGTATACTGCCTTACTGATCAAAGATAACCACAGTCGTAGCCTCAACCTCATTCCCTAACGTTATATATATATATATATATTCAGATGGTGGTTTTTGATAATTGGGATATTATAATGGGTTAATTACAGAAAACCACCCCTATAATAGGGGTAATTACAGAAAACCACCCCTGTAATACGTATTTCCAGAAAACCACCTCTATAAATAGCTCCGTTAGCATTTCACCACCTCCCGTTACTATTCCGTTAGATTACATTATTATAATAATTTGAAATATATTTATTTTTAAAAAATAAAATAAAATAAATTAAATTTCAGTATATTTAATTAAAATTCACAGTATTTAATTTAAGAATCATTTATGTATATTTAATAAGAAAAACATTATAAAAAATTGAAATAATATATTTAAGAATCATTTAATTTAAGAATCATTTATGCAACATAATATAGGATCTATTCAAAAATGTAATTGCTATCAAGAAAAAACATGTAATCCCTATCAAAAAACATGTAATCGTATATTAATTATTTTAATATTATAAACTCTATTGACTTTTAATTTTAATCCCTAAACTCTAAAATTATATACTCTATATACTCTATTTTGATTTAAGAAATAACACATTAATTACATCATTTCATGAACTAATGATGAATATATTTTTAATATTAATAATTTCATAAGTATAATATTTGATATTTTTTTCTAAGTATAATGTTATTATTTAAATTAAAAGTATAATATTTGAATTATTTGAATTTTTTATAAAATTTTTATTATTAAATTTACATAATGATTCTTAATTAAATACTGTGAATTTTAATTAAATATACTAAAATTTATTTTATTTTATTTTATTTTTAAAAAATAAATTTATTTAAAATTATTATAATATGTTTAGTTTTTTAATAATTTATCTAACAGAATAGTAACGGAATAGTAACAAGGTGGTGAAATGCTAACGGAGCTATTTATAGAGGTGGTTTTCTGGAAATACGTATTATAGGGGTGGTTTTCTGTAATTACCCCTATTATAGGTGTGGTTTTCTGTAATTAACCCTATTATAATAGAGCCATTCTATAATTATTTATTAAAATGTTGGTTTTCTGCAAAACAAAACATTATAATGGTGGTTTTTTGAAATTGTCCGAATTAAAGTTATAAATCCACGCGTCGTATGGCGCGTGTTTTACAATTTCTAACGGAGTTGTGAAAATGGTGATTTTTTGATATAGGCATTTCGTAATTAGTTGTTAAAATTGTGGTTTACTGCAAAATGAAATATTATAATAATGGTTTTCTGCAATTACCCCTTAAGAATATGCATGCACATTAAAATCAAATATTAGATTTTAGATTAGCCGTCATCAAAAAGAATAATATATAATAAAATCGATCCAACAATATTCAACATTTTTTATGATGACAGATAATCATTAAAAAAAGTTTAAGCAAAAGACAAATATGTGATTTCTTCATTTGTCTAATAATTTATCCCCCTCAGGTGACTAGCATAAATATCTACTGATATTCTTACCACTTATGTAACTAGCATGCATATCTTTATCGATATCCTTACCATTTAGTTAACTAGCCTCCATATCTTTTTCCATATCTAGTTCCCCCAAATATTAAAACAGAAGTTTAGTAGTGAATCCCCCCAAGTCATGCACTCTCATTTTCTCTTTCCGCTTTCGACATCATCGAAAATTATATATAAGTGATTTGTACGAAAACAGAACAAAGTTCAACCTCATCCAAATAGAATACCCCAAACACAAAAACCAAACATTTTTTTTTTGATTAAAAGAGTCCAAAGACTCAGAAGGTACACAAAAGAGGACTTAATTCCAATCGACCAGCGAATGGAGACCTCGAACACAGAATAAAAGAACTCTAAGTGTAGTGTGGACGACGTACTTCGCCTCAGTACCAAAAAAATAAGCGAACAAATGGACTGATAAGTAAAGTACGTCCGTGATGACTCTCTTCTGAGAACGCTATGATAATAAGATGATATCGACGGTGAACATCCAGAAAGATATTCTCAGACGAGAAACGATCAAGGACTAAACTGAATTGGTTCAAACCGAGCTGACTAAACTGAAACAAATGAACCAATTTTTGATCAACGGGCCATTAAGATAATTGCTGATCATTGACTCAGCCCAAAACTGATCACACGTGCCAAACTGTGCCGAACAGTGACATGGGAAATAGAGATGACGTGGCGAAAACAAGGATGAGGATTGAAATGTGAGATTGGACACGTGTCCAAACCCACGGAAGCCAAACAGCAGCCGAACGTCAATCCACGTGGCACAGCAACCGACACAGAAACACCACCGAAACGTCCCGGCGGCAACACCACCGAAAACGCCATCCACCAGCACCCATCACGGCTCACAAAGAGGAAGCACCAGCAACCAGTAGAACCAGAACGTCTCGCCACAAGCAAGCCCAGAACGAGGCAGCTCCAGCAACAACCACCAGCACTCAGCACCCCCCACAGCAAGAAGGCCGAACTGAGCAGACGCTACCACCCGGGTAGCAGCAGACAGCGACGACCTCAAAAAGCCGACAGCAGCAACCAAACCCACTGCCAAAGAGAACACCAACAACCAAACAGCAGCACCCAGCCAAGGGAAGACATCCATCAGCGACCAAAAAG
Source organism: Sedum album (assembly GCA_006409495.1). Classification (NCBI taxonomy): domain Eukaryota; kingdom Viridiplantae; phylum Streptophyta; class Magnoliopsida; order Saxifragales; family Crassulaceae; genus Sedum; species Sedum album. The sequence continues at coordinate 81,052 of QZGG01000845.1, read as the reverse complement.
AAAACCAAAAAGGCAATGAAGCCACCTACCGCCGACAAACCAACCACCCGACCGCTGAACCACCGAAACAACAAGCTGAGAAAACACACTAGAACAGAGCCCTTCCCAGCCAGAAAATAGAACCACCACGAAGGAACGGCCAGCACACCGATCGAAAAACAGAGCAGCACCAGCTAGCGCAACCAACGGAGCAAAAAGACGGAACGTCCCAGCCAGCCGACAGTCGCCGACCGGATGAGCGCTCAAGACAAACAAAAACACAGAGCATCGGGAACGGTAGCGGCGGTGGAAGATAGCAGGCGTGAACCAGCCGCTGACCGGACCTGATGAAGGAGGAGACACACCACCAGACGCACCACAGCTCCAACCATCGAACACAGCGTCAGACCCACAGCTTCGTCGCTACAAGCACCAAGCCCCAAAACATCTGCACGGACGACGTAACAGAGAGGCTGGTGAAAGAGTCGGCGGAGAGGAGAGAGACGAGAGCGTTAGAGGAGAGAGAGAGGGGTCGGAGCGTTCCTAACACAAAAACCAAACATTAAGACCACAGGATAATAGCCACAATAATTAAATACATCGCAACACAAAGACATAATAACAAAGATGGGGTTGTGTGCTAGTAAAGCAAGGTTGGGGTCGTAAGACACTTGACCAATTAACGGCAACGGTTGCTAGTGTCGAAAGGCTTTCTGAGTTGATCTAGTAATATAGTCCCAAGAAAAGTAATTGGGTTGTCATCTCCGTTGGTTTATCCTTACTCTCATATTTTTCAAGAATTCTATACACCAATTACAGCATAAGAACATCTTTCACCATGCTAAAAAAATCTATCATCCATATTTTTTTTCAATTTTATCTCTCATCAATTCATGATTCATGGTAAAAAAATCATGGACATCTCGCCATGATTCACAAGAAAAAACCATCACTTTCTCTTCAAATCCATCAATTAACAAATAAAATAATTCAAAAATATATCAAAATGGATACCATTTTTAGAATTAAAAGAGTTAAGTTTAATGGTACTATATTTTTTAAAAATCAAATTTTTGTTATTTCTAAGATATAAACATTATAATATCTAATATGAATAGTAAAAAGTTCTGACACAGTACACGTGGCACGTTCTGATTAGTCCAGTTCTCATAGTAGATTCTCAAATTCTATCATGGGAAGGTTTTTTTCTTGAAAAACTTTAGGATGATCAAAAAAACTATGCAAAAAACCATGGAGGGGATGCATGCTCATGGTAGATTCTCAAGGTAAAATAAATCATGATGGGGAGTGCTCTAAGCTCTTCAAAAGTACTTAATTTATTTTTAATTGCATCCAATCGCATGGTCAATAAGGCAAATGCTTTTTGCGACGTTAGCATTATCAGGAAGATGATGACATGTTGGCTGACCCAAATGGTTCAACAGAGTGTCACACAACAATAGTAAAACCAAAGGAAATTTTACGTACATTATTTTAATGAGTTTCAGTATAAGCAAGGGGTATTTGAAACTTCGAATCATAATTCGACTATGGATAGCTTGAGGATTTTTAGGCTTGTAGTATCGGTTCAAAGATATATAATCCTTCAGGTCCACATAGAATATGTAATATCCATTGGCTAGTAATGACCATTATCAAACAAATCAAACATAAGGGTTATGCATGCAGATACCCTAATAAAAAGGAAAGTGAGAATTGTTTCCTCTTGTTTTACGACCAAACAGAAACATGCACTAGTAAGAAATTTGAAACAAATGGTATAATATACCAACATATGTATTTTGTAAATTCATCTAATGAGGTGTTCAGAATTCCCAAACAAAATGTTCTCACGAGATGGGACAAATACTCAACTGGTTGGGCATCTAATTTTTTTTCGAGATTAATACGAATGATTGGCTGCCATTATATGCGAGTCTTTGTTAGAATTCATGTCACTTATTGATTTAAAAGTCATTATAAAGATTAGGATCCGTTTGATAGCCTCCCTTGCCACCCTTACGACGGTTCGATTAATTTATCAGAAAAATAGAAATCTATGACGTCACGGCTTGGTAGATCTACATTTGGTGCTAAATTTTGATAAGAGAGGTTTGAAGAACAGAATATCACAACCTTAATTCGTGCCCTTACCTTCACTAATCTCTTAAATTCTTTTTTTTATTTGCCATTTTCTGAATTTTTTATTATTTTAATCGCTAATCAAATATTAAGTATTTGGCTCTCATCACAAAATCTCATTTGTTTAGATTTACATATTTCCGAGCATATTTTTTTTATAGTTTAGAAAGAAATGTTATTTTTCACTTGATCTTTACTATTGTAGTAAACTCGGCAACGGTTTTTTATCATGATAAAATTAGATTTTGGCGTCTTATTAGGCCATCCATAACGTAGTATTCAAACTAAGATTGTCGTTCCATTCTTATATTGATATTTTTGATGGGCTTTTCAATAATGATCGTCCCAACAGAGATCGTGAATTAAGTTGTTTAGACGATGTTAACCGTGATAAGGTGCCATAGTAAAATAAGATTTGAATTATAATTTTATTTGACGGTGATTTTTTGTAAATTCATAGTTGAGCAGTAGCTTCTTATAATTATGTTTATTATGCATGTGGTTTTCTAGAATTTACCTTAATAATATTAATTGATTGTAGTTTAATTTGATGTAAATATTATAAAATATTTAAATCGCTAAAATTCAAGCAAGCTGAAACACTTCAACAAACTTCTTCCATTCTCGTGAGTGTACTACTCTTCTCCTTCTCTCTGTGAGCTTCTTCTAATTCCGACTTTGTTGGAAATTTACTTCTTTTGACATAAAGAGAAAAACAAGGGAGTGCATTGGTTACATGAATGGTGAAGCATAATTCAGGATAAAGTGAAAGGTGAAAAGAATATATATATTTATAGTAAGTTGATTTGTATAAAAGCCAAGTGCTACAGAGAATTTCCTCAATTCGTTTTTAGAATTCAATAAGAGAATAAGGACATTGTTTTGTCCAGAAACATTGTGTTCTTACCTCCACATTCACATTTATAAACCAACATTTGGTATCAGAGCTCAGGATGTCCACCGATGATGTGTCGCCTACCGCGAGTAGTAGTAACACCGCTATGCCTAAAAGCGGATTATCTCTCCAATATCCATTGCTCACAAGGAGCAACTATGCCGTGTGGTCAATCAAAATGAAAGTATTTTTGATGGCACAGGGTGTATGGGAAGCAGTGGAGTCTGGCGACAATATTTCTCAGCACAAGGATAAGATGGCCCTTGCTGCAATGTACCAGGCAATTCCAGATGACATGTTGTTATCATTGCCGAGAAGGAAACAGCAAAGGATGTCTGGACAACCTTAAAAACAATGCACATGGGCGCAACACGCGTCCAAGAGGCGAAAGTTCAAACCTTAAAGACTGAGTTTGAAGTTATCCGCATGAAAGACAGTGAGTCTGTGGATGAGTTTGCCATGAAGTTGATGACAATCATCAATAAAATTCGTGCATTAGGCGAGAAAGTGGAGGAAGAAATCGTTGTGAAGAAATTACTTCGTGCAGTGCCACAAAGACTTGTCTCGATCGCATCTACAATCGAGCAATTTGGAGATTTTAAGACAATGACCGTAGATGATATAGTCGGCCGTCTTAAAACTTTTGAGGAAAGAAATCGGGGAGCTGTGAAGGAGGAGGAGCAACTTCTCCTCACCCACTCTGAATGGGTAGCACGTATGAAGAAAAGTTCTGGTGGTCCATCTCGTTATTCAAGACAACCAGAACAAGGAAATGAAAATAGAGGTCGAGAAAAGTCTCGAGGACGTGGTCGTGGTCGTGGTAGAGGTGGTCGCGGTAGTAATCCATCTCGCCAACAAGGTGAGGGTAGTCGTGCAGCAGGTAGCCGCGACAAGAGCAAAGTAAAGTGTTTTGCTTGTATTGAGTTTGGACATTACGCATCCGAATGTCGATCCAAGCACCAGGATCAAGAAACAAATCTCACAAAAGCTCAGGATGAAGAGTCAACATTAATGTTGACAATGTCTCGTAAAGAGTCCTGTAATATGATTGTACTAAATGAGTACAAAGTGCAACCAAAGTTATTTTTAGCTGGGAAGGATTCATTGGATGCTGATGTGTGGTATCTTGACAATGGAGCAAGTAATCACATGACAGGACAAAAGACAAAGTTTAAAGAGTTAGATGAAAACATCACTGGTACAGTACGTTTCGGCGATGGTTCGACCGTGCAAATAAAAGGAAAAGGTGTTGTGTTGTTCCAATGTAAAAATGGAGATCATCGGCTCTTAACTGAGGTATATTATATACCTAGTTTACAAAGTAACATAATCAGTCTTAGACAACTAACTGAAGATGGAAGCAAAGTGGAGATGCTAGGTGAATGGCTCTATGTCACAGACAGAAATAAAACATTACTGATGCGCGTAAAGAGATCGCCTGCCCGTCTTTATAAGATTCTCTTGACAACATGCCAGCCTGCATGTTTAATGACATCGATCTCTAATCTTTCATGGCTATGGCATGCAAGGTTGGGACATGTAAATTTTTACGCACTCAAAATGATGAAGGAGAAAAGAATGGCTATCGGGCTGCCAGCAATTACACATCCGAATCAACTTTGTGAGGGTTGTTTATTTTCAAAGCAAGCAAGGAAGTCATTCCCAGCGATGACAAGCTTCAGAGCAAACAAGCCACTTATGCTCGTTCATGCTGACTTATGTGGACCGATTACACCATAAACACCATCTGGTAATAGATATTTTATGTTGTTGGTTGATGACCACACGCGGTGGATATGGGTCTACATGATGAGCGAAAAAGCTCATGCGCTTGAAGTTTTCCAGAAATATAAAAAGTTGGTAGAGAACAACACCAACCATAAATTAAAGGTATTACGCACCGATCGAGGAGGAGAGTTTTTATCACAACAGTTTATTAAATTTTGTGAAGAGGAAGGTGTCGAGCGACATCTTACTACACCATATACTCCCCAACAGAATGGAGTTGTAGAGCGCAGAAATCGCACTGTAATGGCTACTGCTCGGAGTCTCCTAAAAAGCATGAGTATGCCAACAATATTTTGGGGAGAAGCAGTACGGCATGCTGTGTATTTGCTCAACCGTTTGCCTACGAAGGCACTAGAAGACCAAACACCATATGAGGCATGGTTTGGTAGGAAGCCACATCTTGAACATTTGAGAGTATTTGGATGTGTTGCTTATGCAAAGGTAATGGGTCCTAATCTCAGAAAATTAGATGATCGAAGTCATGTGCTCGTGTACCTTGGAGTGGAACCTGGAACAAAAGGACACCGTCTCTATGATCCGTCATCTAAAAAATTAAAGGTGAGTAGAGATGTGGTGTTTGATGAAGCAAAGCCATGGAATTGGGGAAGTGATAACTCTGTGCCAACACAAAAATTTGTGGAGTTTGTCGTCCACGACGAAAACGAGGGTGAAGCCAATGAATATAATGCTCCACCTGACACACCAGAATTTATGCCTCAGGGGGAGACATATCAAGAATTCATACCAGAGACGCAAAATGAAGAAAACACTACAACACCTGTTCTGTCTTCGACAACTGGTGGCACAGAAGATGTGGGAGTAACCACAACTCATCCTATGATCACACGTGGAGAGATTGGGAGTTTATAAACCAAACCTACGATATGCCCACCTGATTAGAGATGAATATGAAGAAGAAGAAGATGATGAATTATTTTTATTGTTCACTGATGAGCCAACAAAATCTGCAGATGCAGTCCAAGATGAGCATTGGAGGAATGCTATGCAGCAAGAAATTGATTCTATCGAAAAGAATGACACTTGGACACTTGTTGATCTACCTCCGGGACACAAACCAATAGGTTTGAAATGGGTATTCAAAATGAAAAGGATACCGAAGGGAGAATTATAAAATATAAAGCACGACTAGTGGCAAAGGGATATGTGCAAGTTCAAGGAGTGGATTTTGAAGATGTTTTTGCCCCGGTTGCGCGAATTGATACTGTGAGATTGTTAATCTCTATAGCAGCTGAACGTAGTTGGGAGATTCATCATCTTGATGTCAAGACAACATTCTTAAATGGAGATCTTCAAGAAGATGTCTATGTTGCTCAGCCAGAAGGTTATAAAAATAAGAATAATGAACAGAAAGTGTACAAGTTGAAAAAAAGCATTGTATGGTTTGCGTCAAGCTCTAGAGCTTGGAACCAGAAGCTGGACAAAAGCATGAAAGATCTCGGTTTCACAAGGTGTCCACAAGAGCAAGCTGTGTATACTCGATGCAGAGGTGATACCAAAATCATTGTCGGCGTTTATGTGGATGATTTGGTTATCACTGGATCGAGTGCTGATACTATCAACTATTTCAAGAAAGAAATGATGCAACAATTTGATATGAGTAATTTGGGACTACTCTCATACTATTTGGGAATAGAAGTGGCGCAAATGAAGAATTGAATCACTCTGAGACAGTCTGCTTATGCCAGAAAAATACTTGAGCAATTTGGCATGAGTGAGTGTAATGCAACAAAGTACCCCATGGACCCGAAGCTACAACTTGATAAAGATGAAGGTGGAACACTTGTTGATCCAACTGAGTACAGAAGAGTGATTGGATGTTTGCGATATCTTCTTCACACTCGTCCAGATCTCTCATTTGCTGTGGGAGTTGTAAGCAGGCACATGGAAAAGCCAACTCAAAAACATTTTCTTGCAGTAAAACAAATATTGCGATATGTTAAAGGTACAATTTCATATGCATAGTGTATTCAAGAGGAACAGGATTTGAAGAACTAGTTGGGTTCTCAGACAGCGATCTTGCTGGTGATATTAATGACAGAAGAAGCACTGGAGGTATGATTTTCTATCATGGTGCAAACCCAATATCTTGGTCATCTCAAAAACAAAAAACAGTTGCATTATCATCATGTGAGGCAGAGTTTATGGCTGCTACATCTGCAGCATGTCAAGCATTGTGGCTAAGAAACCTACTTAGTGAACTGACAAAGAAGGAGGAGAAACCAGTAACACTCTATGTTGACAACAAATCTGCCATTGCTCTTATGAAGAATCCAGTATTTCATGGAAGGAGCAAACACATCGACACACGCTATCACTTTATACGTGAGTGTGTTGAAAGAGGACAAATACTTATAGAATTTGTTAACACAGGAGAACAGCGAGCAGATATCCTTACTAAGGCTCTGTCAAGGATGAAGTTTATTGAAATGCGTGAACGACTTGGAGTAAGAGATTTCGTGCAAAGTCCGAATTAAGGGGGAGAATGTGAGCTTCTTCTAATTCCGACTTTGTTGGAAATTTACTTCTTTTGACATAAAGAGAAAAACAAGGGAGTGCATTGGTTACATGAATGGTGAAGCATAATTCAGGATAAAGTGAAAGGTGAAAAGAATATATATATATTTATAGTAAGTTGATTTGTATAAAAGCCAAGTGCTACAGAGAATTTCCTCAATTCGTTTTTAGAATTCAATAAGAGAATAAGGACATTGTTTTGTCCAGAAACATTTATTTTGTGTTCTTACCTCCACATTCACATTTATAAACCAACACTCTCTAGTTATTAATTGTAATTCAAATACTGGAAAGAAGTTGAAGCCAAAGAGATAGCATAAGCAAGTTTTCAAAAAATGTGAAGCTCAAAATTATCAACATCGAACAAATTTTCCTTTTAATAAATATTCAACTCAATACGGTTTGTACTCTACAGTGGCCTATATGTACAATAATGTTTTAAAACATTCAAAGTGTACAATTTATTTAAAAAATCTTCTGAAAATTTGGTGACGAGTACATGGTTAAATAGATTTAATCACTAAAACGACATATTACAATGGAGTACAAAGTTTGGTAACAAGTACATTGTATAATGCTATTTCTGCTGATCAAATTGTACAATTGTTTGGTAACTTATTTAAAACATCTCAGCAAGACACGCTTTCAGAAATTAATTGATAGATAAAGCTAAAACACATAGTGAAATGACAATAATTGTACACTAAACAATGCACATGAAGATATGCCAAACTAAAAAAATGCACAGCAAGCTTGGCTAAAAAACAAAATTGAAATGACTATACATGTACACACTAAACAATGCACATGAATATAGGGGGTGTCAATGTGCCGAGCGTTCGTGAGCTACTCGCGAGCCGGCTCGGTCAAAGCTCGGTCAAAGCTCGGCTCGATAATAAACAAGCCGAGCATGAGCATGGTTTCTCGGCTCGATTAATAAACGAGCCGAACATGAGCAGAGGGATGCTCGATTCGTTTATGTTCGTGAACGGCTCGTTTACCTGCTCGATTAAGGCTCGATTATATACTCGATTAATATATAATAATCTGTGATTTTGTTGAATACTTGAATGGAGAATGGAGATGGAGGATGAGAATGTGAGCTTGTAGTTTAATACTTGTATAGTTGTGTTCAGTGGTCCATATAGTGTTGTGTGTGGTCCATCTTCAAAGTTCAAATGTGGAATTGGTCTTAATTTATGTAGCTTTTATCATCTACTTTTCAGTTGTGTTTTAGAAATTTGTAGTTGGACTTTGGTTTGATGGAGCCGTGAGTGCCAACAATACTCTGATGAGAAGGTTGCTGCATGGCCCAACAATACTCTCTCCCACATCGCTCACCGTATGCAACGATACGAAATACGCTGTAAGATATAGTCCCTTCACAATTCAACTTCTGCATCACACAACTTAGCAATGCTTGCAAAACATGCTATTCTTTCGAGCTTCAAGCGAATATGAATACAGTGCAGGCGTGGGCTTGATTCGAGCTTCAAGCGAATTTGAATTGAGCTCGAAAATTTCAGTATTTTTTCGAGCTCATCCTAGTAATGCTAATTGGAAATTGAAAATCAAACTGTAACCTTTTGGCATTAGAACTGATAGCGTGAAAATAGATTAATGTCTATCTACACAAACTCCAAAACCAGTTTGAGATATACATTACAAGGTGGATTATCATCACACTTAAGTTAGTTAGTTACATTGCAAAACACACCTTTCTTTTCCACCCCCAATTTTGAGCCTGTGCATCCTATCTCCAAAATTGGACGCCATTGTTAATTATACTGGACATGAACTGAATCATACTGGTCTTTAGATCATCTTCTAATACGAGCACCTATCAATAGCTGCCAAGGTGGATTATCATCACACTTGTATCATCTTTGGAGCCTCTGCTGATGGACAGTTCTACAAGCTTCTTGCAACAATTTAAATCAGGCTTATCGGCTCCAGCAATCTGTCTCTTAACAATATCCACAGCCTCTTGATTGAAAACGAAACTGAACAGCCTTCTTCTCCAACATTTTTACCAGAAGAGGGATACACCCACAATCACCAAAATCCTTCCTCGTCTTGGAATTAAACCCAAGCGCATTCACGGCTCTAGCAGCAGCAATTCTAATACCAGAAACTTCCGAATCCAAAACCACAACAAGTCTAGGAATAAACCCTTCAGCAACAAGAACTTCTCCTATCATCACCCACTCCCACTCTCCAAGACTCTAGTCAAATGATTCAACAACATCAATCCTTCGCCGCGTGCAGATCCGAGAAGAGAATGGAATCCGGTTTTCGTCCAGGGAATGGAATCCGTTGTGTTCGTAGGAGGGAGTATTCCTGGGTTTCTTGGTGTCGGCCGGAGAGTGGTCGAGAGATGAAGGGCGTTTCATGGTGGTTTGCTTTTCAAAGTAAACCATTAGTATCCCACATCGCTCGTTAATAAAAGAAATAAGGAGAGACTCTAAATAAATATCCAACCCATTCAATCAGATGTTTTATGCCTTCTCGGCCATTTGGCTGGGAGTAAGGGCAGCCCATTGGACTAATTTGAGCTCCAGTCAAGTTTAAATTGAGCTCGAGTTTAATTTGAGCTCGAGTTTAATTTTTTATTGACTCTAAACGAGCTCAAATAAAAAATTTAAAAAAAAATTTGATGAAGCTCGCCAGCTCGCGAGCCGAGCTCGAGCAGGCAAAAAATTCATCGGGCCGAGCTTGAGCACCGTTTCCTAAAGCTCGTCGAGCTCGAGTCCGAGCTCGAGCAGGATGAAAATCAGACGAGCCGAGCTTGAACATGTCGATGCTCGGCTCGACTCGGCTCGTTTACACCCCTACATGAATACATGTCAAAGTAAGAAAACGCACCACAAGATAGAAAACAAATTATAAATGACGGTACATGTACACTAAACAATGCACAAGACGATATGCATTTGCAAGACAATGCACTTAAAGCTATAATGAACTGTGAAATGAAAATACACAACACTTTCATTTATGTCTTTGATTATGATCATTCGCATGTATAACTACTTAACCGAGACAGTGCATGAACCTGTCACTTTGATTTGCCTACCAAAGTGATGGTCATACATGTTGTCCAAATAATATACGTACTGTAAAATGCAACCATAAGTCATTCGAACAAATTAATGGATTAAACATGGCCATAAATTTTTACAATCCTAAATCTATTTCTTCAAGTTCTTCTTATTTAGATGAAGAAAGTGTTGAATAGTATGTAATGTCAGCTGACAAGTTGTCTCACATCGAATAAATGATTGAGAATTGTTTAGTATATACTGGATCATGAACTATGACTTGCAAGTCGACTTTTGGGTCAAACTGGGGATTGATCCAGTATGTGCTTGCAATTTATCAGAAAGAAGGTCGAAATGGGTTGTAGTTGATCAAGAAATTGATTGTATTCTAAACAATATTGTACAGCCAAATATTCCAATGATATCTTCATCAATTACACCGAGACGAACAAATTTAAATAGAGAAGCAAATAATCAATCTCGTCCTAATAATATCGAGAAGAAGGTCATAGAAGATTATTCAATGACTATTTTTGGAATGTCTAGTTTATCCAACTCATTTATTTTAACGTAGATTTCAAATGCAACGACACATTTTTTTCAAATTATGGAGGTTGTTGTGTCCAACGATGATTGGTTTAAACAAAAAAAAGACGATGTTGAACGCTTGGGTTATCACAATTAGAAAAGTGCATTATCGCCCTGCACATGTTAGCATTCAAAGCAGCAGAAGACACCTTCGATGAGTATATATGTGCGAATTAGTGAAAGTATAACACGATTAGCGCTAATGCAATTTATTAAAGGAGTTATTAATCAATTTATGCGTGAATGTATGAAATATCCAAATGCAGATGATTTGATTAGGGTGCTTTAAATTAGAGTGGAACGTGATAAATTGCAAGCACATACTGGATCAATCCCCAGTTTGACCCAAAAATCGACTTACAGGTCATAGTTCATGACCCAATATATACTTTGCAATTACCAATCAATTACTCGATGTGGGACAACTTGACAGCTGACATTCTTTATTATTCAACACCTTCCCTTTAGCTGACAAGTTGTGCATGCTGAGATGTCAACTCCAATTCGTCTCAACCAATCCACTCGCGCACGAGTCCTTTGGTTGACCACACGACTAACGAACATCCCCCGCCGCAGCGGTGGCCAAAATGAGATTTGAACATCTTCCCACATCACATACTGGGCCCAGATTCGGGCCCGCTCTGATACCATGATAAATTGCAAGCACATACTGGATCAATCCCCAGTTTGACCCAAAAGTCGACTTACAGGTCATAGTTCATGACCCAATATATACTTTGCAATTACCAATCAATTACTCGATGTGGGACAACTTGACAGCTGACATTCTTTATTATTCAACACCTTCCCTTCAGCTGACAAGTTGTGCATGCTGAGATGTCAACTCCAATTCGTCTCAACCAATCCACTCGCGCACGAGTCCTTTGGTTGACCACGACTAACAATCCCCCGCCGCAGCGGTGGCCAAATGAGTTGAACATCTTCCCACATCACATACTGGGCCCAGATTCGGCCCGCTCTGATACCATGATAAATTGCAAGCACATACTGGATCAATCCCCAGTTTGACCCAAAAGTCGACTTACAGGTCATAGTTCATGACCCAATATATACTTTGCAATTACCAATCAATTACTCGATGTGGGACAACTTGACAGCTGACATTCTTTATTATTCAACAGAACGATTGGAAGTATATATTGTATGCATTGTGAATGGAAAAAATGTCTTGCATCATGGAAGGCACAATACCAGGAAAGAGCGGGTGTCGTGAATTTGGCATTCATACTTTGGGTACCAGATTCGAGTAATGATTTAAATGTTCTTCATCCGTCTCCTATTTTTCAAGATGTTTTAGAAGCTCGCGCACCACCTGTGAATTTTACCACACGTGATCATCACTATAACATGGTTTTTATCTTACTAATTACATATATATAAAATGAGCTACATTCATTCAATCAAAGATTATTTATTCGCAAAACATCAAGAGGGCGGCCGAAAGGATGTTAAGAGAGCATTTGGAGTTCTCCAATCTTGATCTCTAGTCAGCCGAAGACCATATCTAGCGTGAAATGAAGATATACTTGGTGATTTTGTTATCATGCATAATGATGCACAACATGATTGTCGAAGATGAAAATGCTACACATGCGCAAAATACAGATATGATCGATTTCAATAGTAACACAACAACAATGATGAACCATTCTAATATTATAATGATAGAATAGCGGGCATCAACATTTAAAGATCACCAAAGATATTTATCCTTGAAAAATGATCTAGTGATAAAACATGTCCTGATGCTTACTAATGCATTTGAAATCTCACCAATGAATTTGTTCATATGACTTTCATTATTACGAAATAAAATTATTTATAAAATTACTATTATTAAATCGTGTGCGATGATCTTTATTAAAGATCATGATTAAGGACAAGATACATAAATAAGAATGTCAATTGATGTTAAACATAAAATAATATATTAAGGAAAGAAATGAAATAAGAATGTCAAATGATGTTAAAAAGATAAAATTTTATAATGACATTTTTAAAATATCAGGAATAGCACCCTTAAAAATTCTAAATGCACTGACCGACGGTCATAATGACAAAAAAATCCTCATCACCATTGTAAGTATCTTATCAACCTCATCACCATTGTGTTCTTACGCGCTTGTTACTTTCGACTCACTTTTACTCACAACCCCCAGTTCTTTATAGTTTTACAGATTAACTACTTCTCACCGTTCTCTGTGGGATCAACCCCTTGCTTGCCTTGCTATACTAAGGTGGAGTCTAGGGACTAATTTGCAGCGCACAATGACGTACTGTCAGCGACAATCGTACAAAATTGAAATCGAAGTTCGATTGGAACGTGAGAGAATCTCATAATTGCTGGTATGTTGTTAGTTGTGTGGTGACCGAAGATAGAAAGTTGATTAAGTGTCGGCCTAGAGCACATTTAGCCACAAGGTTGTCGATAATTGAGGTTTGAAAATAGGAAGTGGATTAGAAATAGGGTATGGTTTTAATTTGTTTATTATTTTTACATTCATTAGTTTCTTGATGAAGTATTGATTTTTTCATGTGTAATACAAATTTATTCATTTTATTCTACAGGTAGTTCATTCCACTCGTGAGTATTGGCTAGCTTTTCTGAGGATACACACTAAGTTTTTAAATAAATGACAAAGCATTTTAAATTTGGATATTTGATTGAAATATCTGTTATCTATTTTTTGTTAATCATCAACATAATCAAAGATTGGTTTCTTTTTGAAGCGAAATAATTCAAATGTTGAGAGTGATATTGGTGGTTCAAGTGCAAATGCATCAAAATATATTTGTTTATCTACTACTCATGGGACGGACTATTTTGATTTAGATAATCTTCCTTGGGATCTTGCCAAAAGAAAAAAGATTACTGAATATCATCGTAACCAAAGGGATGAAATACGTCGGAGATATTTACTTAGAGGACCTTGCCAACCCAAATGCCATATTTTTCCATAGAAAAAATGGACAATCATGGAGACGGTTTAATGCGGAATGGTTTGATCAGCATGGTAACTGGTTAGAATATAGCATGAAGGAGGATAAAACATTTTGCTTATGTTGCTATTTATTTAGAGAATCCGGCAATGATTCATTTGTGACAGAAAGATTAGCTTTGCAAGTGGGGGATGTCAACAGTTTTCATAATATCACATTGAAAAAGTGTGATGACTTGATGTGTCAAGCGCAATCTATTGCAGTTGCTCTCCGTAAGGAAGATGACATTGTAAAAGCCGAACATCGTATTCAGCTAAATGCTTCTATTGTTGTTTCTAAATTTTTGTTGTGTCAGGGATTACCTTTTCGTGGACACGATGAGTTTGAAGAGTCAAACAATCAAGGGAATTTTATAGCATTGGTCAAGTACACTACTAATCAGAATGAGAATATCAATAAAGTTTTGCTAAGTAATGCTCCAGGAAACAATCAAATGAGATCCCCTTCAATTCAAAAGGATATTGTTCGTTGCTTTTCTCAAGAGGTACTATGGGATATTATTAAAAAATTGGTGATGACGCATTCTCTTTATTAGTAGATGAGTCAAGCGATGTTTGTTATAAAGAGCAAATGGCCGTGATTTTACGATTCGTTGACAAGTCTGGACTAGTTAAAGAGAGATTCATTGGTGTTCTTCATGGGAAGCATACATCTTCTTTGACTTTGAATGCTATATCGATGGTAGCATCAACAAAAAGACAACAAAAAGTCGGAGACTGTGGATGGGATTCACTTATGTTGAAGATAACAACATTTTGTGAAAAATATAATCTTCAGAGTTTGAATATGGAAGAAGAATTTATTAATCCTCGCAGTCCTCAAAAAAAAAACATCACTCACCTACAACATCTTCAGGTGGATTGTTTTTACACAGTGGTGGATTGTGTGCTCCAAAAGTTTAATGATCGTTTTAATGAGGTTAATTGTGAACTTCTTGTTTGTATGGCTTCTTTGAGTCCAGGTGAATCTTTTCACAACTTTGATTATTCAAAGTTGATTAGATTGATAGAATTTTACACCGAAAAGACTTTGATTTTTGAGATCGAACGACTCTTGAGCATCAACTACATATCTATATTGACAATGTGCGAGATGATGAGAGAATTTCTAATTTGAAGGATCTTGGTGCTTTGAGTATATAAATGATGGCAACCGGAAAACATCTTGCATTTCCTTTTGTCTATAGACTTTTGAAGTTATCTTTGACTTTACCTGTCGCTACAACAATCGTGGAGAGATGCTTTTCTTCGAAGAAGATTGTGAAAAGAAATTTACGCAACCGAATGACCGACTCTTTTTGAGTGATTCCCTAGTTTGTTATATTGAAAAGGATATTTTCTATACCATTAGAAATGATGATGTGATTGAACATTTTGTGAAAATGAAAACTTGTAAAGGACAGTTGTAATACAAGTTTGTAATAATTTATTAACATTTTTGCCCCCAATCCAAAATGATCTTGGATCCGCCACTGGTTGCATCGCGATAAGGTTGGGGCATTGATTCCGTATTCAACTCTCATCGATTATTTGATTAATAAAATCAATAGTTGAGAAAATGTCACTCCGCTTTACAAAAACTAGATTATCTCCGTTTAACTAATTTATGTTTTAGATGTAGTGTAATTTTGATAACAGAATTGCGCCTTCTCTTATAATGCTAGAAAAGAGATCTAAGAGGACGTGCATTTATACATAGGTCAATACCTCAACCGTTGATTTCTTATAGTCTAACGGTACTCATGTAAATCCATCTATTTTAGTGGATCCATGAAACCCACTTTGCATCCGTTGATTGCATTTTATCAATGCACCAGAATGTGGCAACACACGAATGATGCATGTGAGTTGCACATAGTTACACATGAAATACACATGAAAAATGCAATGACGTTGTGTAATCTCAGTCATTTATGAAATGCATTTAATTGATGCAAATTGGTATCCATTAAAATAGATGGATCCATATGAATAAATCTCTCTCTATATATATAGTAAAAATGAGAAAAAAGTTTTAGGAGGATGGTTATAATGTACCAGATGAGACATATTAAATCGTCAAATTTAGTTAAATCATCAATATCATCTCCATTAATTTAATAAAAATCAACCATCCAAAATTTTGTACTATACACCTACATCTTAACCCTATAAAACATTTATTAATTTCAAAGAAAATAAATATACCAATAGATTGGATGTGGGTTTTCTTTGTTTCCTCAAACCACCTTATTGTTCGTCCAAATAAACCAAAAAATTAGTGAGAACGTCGTGAGGATATCGATGGCGGTTGTTCCTCTCATCCACCTCGCTCCGGATTTAAAGGTCTCGAGGCTTTGCTTAGTTAGTAGTAGCAACTAGCAGCTTCTTCACTCGATTTTATTCTCATAATCAATTTGATTAAATTATTTTGTCAGGAACGATGACGTTTGGCGAACAGAACTCCCTATCTGAATCCTTCCAACTTCTCGACCACGCCTTCCACGCCGGCATCAACTTCTTTGATTCTGCAGAAATGTAATCTAACCAATTATTATATTAATTTCCCTCTCTTGAAAAATAGTATGAATTTATTTTAATTGTTTTTAATCAAACTGAGATTTCAGGTATCCTGTTCCGCGGCGACATGAGACTCTAGGCCTAATCGTATGTTTCATTTCAGCATGACCGGAGGGATAAGTTCTAGAAGGACGGTAAATATTTGTGAGATGGAAGGATTAAAACTCAACCGTTGATTAGATTAATCCGACTGTTGAAATTAAATTTTTGTTTTTTATAATTTGGCGGTTGAATTTGCAAAATACACAAGCGGTTGCATTTGACGGTTATTTTTGAGTTTAAATCTCAGGCGTTAGATTATTATAAACCAACTTTCGAGATCGCGTATCACGATCTTACAAATATATATTTGCCCTTCTTGAACCATCCTATATAACTGGATATCGTAAGGTGAGACAGTCACTACACCATTTTACCCCTTATGCAACAAATTCAACATTTCGTCGCGTTAAATATATGTTGCATAGGTTTTAAGCAACGGAAACAAGTTGTTGCATAAAAAATGTGTCGCATATTGTTACTTATGCAACAAGAACTAATACCACCATTTATATTGCGTTGCGTATGTTGAAAAATGTTGTAAATAACAAAATAAAGAAAATTAAAAATGTACCAGATAACATCTTATGCCACGTTATCTAAAGCCACATTTTAATGCCGTTGCATAAAGTAGTCCACGTCGGATCTCCGTTAAAAAGTCAAAAGCACTTTACGAATTTGTACGGACATCAACGTAATGAATTTTGGTTGGTGTGAATTCCGATCGATGCAACGAATATGGTTATGGCTTAAAGTACTTTGTCGCATAAAATTGAAACTTGCATTTAATGTTACCTAACCAAAACTTGTACCAATCACACACTTTCTACTGATCTGATCCTCCGCTCCCGAAGCCCCTCCTCACATCTGCTGGCCTTTGCTCATACATCCCAGCAACTCCACCACGGATTCTAGCTTCTCAACTTCAAATTTCGATCATAATACGTTGTCTACTTCGAAATTTAAGGTAAGATCAATGTGTGTACAAATTATTATAAGTGAGTTAATTTTTTGGAGTTAGAAATGTTCAAAGTTGTTTTGAATTTTGGTTGAGTTAGATTTATAATTTGGTTGAGTTAGATTTATAATTTGGTTGCTTTTATATTATGGATGTTTTATGAATATTTTATGGATGATTTATTGTTCAACTCCACCACGATTGTTTTATTTTGCAAGGTTGAGCATATATATTATGGATAAAAGTTGGATGCTTTTATCAAGAGTAGATGTACGCTACTTTGAAGGTGTGGAACGTTTTATTGAGTTCGTTAGAGTAAACAAGAATGTGCCAACACACTGTTGTCCATGTCGACAATGTAGAAACCATGGACGTTGGGTCACATTGAGTGAAATGCGAGATCATTTGATCATGAATGGTATGATGCGGGGTTATATGTCTTGGACATTTCATGGCGAGATTGAACAAATTGGTGAAGATCATGGTCAAACAAGTTGTGAAAGGTCAATAGGACTTGATTACAACACAAATGTGGAAATGGAAATTATAAATGATGCATTCCCCTTTGGATTTCAAGGTGATAGTGTTGAAGAAGAAGACAAGATCGCATATGAAAAGTATTGCAAACTTTTGGCCGAAGGTCAAAAACCAATTTATGTTGGTAGTGAAATAACGGTATTGAAAACTATATTAGAAGGAATACAAGTGAAGGTTGAAAGTAATGGTCAGACAAAAGTTTTAATACATTTACGAATTTGCAAAGGTATACTACCTCGGGGAAAATAATATCCAGGATCTATCGGGGACGTAAAGAAGGTTTTGAAGAATTTGGGTCTGAATTATGAGATTATTCATGCTTGTGAATATGGTTGCGTATTATATTACAAAGAATTCAGTGATCTTGATTGTTGTCCAGTTTGTGATGAGCCTCGATATAATTACAGTGAGACAAAGGGAAGAATTCCAAAGAAGATTGTACGGTACTTTCCACTAACTCCCAGATTACAAAGACTTTACATGTCACCACATGTTGCAAAAGAAATGCGATGGCATGCAGAGAAATTGGTGGGTGAAGGGGATGATGATCTTAAACATCCGGCAGATGGAGATGAATGGAAAAATTTCAATAATAGATTTCCATAATTCGCTAATGAAATCAGAAATGTGCGTCTTGGAATAGCGACTGATGGTTTTAATCCATTTGGATTATCTGGTACTTCTCACAGTACATGGCCTATCATTGTGGTACCGTACAATTTGCCACCATCTATGTGTATGCGAAAAGAATTTAACATTCTTGCAATGTTAATTTCGGGACCCAAATCTCCAGGAAAGTGTTTGAATGTTTTCATGAGACCACTTATTGATGAGTTGAATGTTTTGTGGAACAGTGGGCAGAGGACATTTGATCGACATTCAGGATCGTCATTTGTATGCGAGCTGCTGTTTTATGGACTATTAGTGATTTTCCCGGTTTAGGCATGTTGGGAGGTGTCCAAACAAAAGGATATAAAGCTTGTCCATTGTGTTTGGATGGGGTTGATGCTACCCACTCATCGAAAAGGATGTCATATCAAGGCCATCGTAGATGGCTCCCGAGAAATCATGAATGGAGAAAGGAATCTGCTAGATTCAAAAGTGGAGTTGAATTTAGGGATAGACCACCATGTCTATCTGGAAGCCAGATACTAGATGAGATTATGAGGGTGGAGCATAAATTTCCACCACTTAGCTTGCATCCGAAACTAAAAACAAAGGGTTCGAGCACGGAAAAACTTTGTTGGACACACTTGAGTATTTTTTATGAGTTGCCGTATTGGAAGACGTTAACTCAACCCTACCACACTCACTAGATGTGATGCATATTGAGAAAAATGTCTTCGATATGATAATTGGTGTGTTACTTGGTCTTGATGGGAAAAGACATTTGTGGGACATACACTTAGGCCATCCAAGAAAGCGAATTACACTGTTTCAACTCAAAATAAAGTGAGAATTCTTGATATGATGAAGGATGTCAAGTATCCTTCAGGTTATGCCGGTAGTTTGAAGAATAAGATAAACTTGCAAGATAAGAAGTTTATTGGTTTGAAGACTCATGATTGTCATGTCATACTACAACGACTTATTCCCATCTTTATTCGACCATATTTACCAACTCATGTGGTAACTCCAGTTATATCGTTATGCAGATGGTTTCAACAAATTTGTTGTCGGGAGTTAACGAGAAGTGATGTTCTTAAAATGAAGGATGATATCGTGATGATTCTATGTCATTTCGAGCGGATATTTCCCTCCGGATTTTTTACCATTATGGTGCATCTCATGATACATATACCGGATCAAATACTACTAAAGGGTCCTGTTCATTACAGCTGGATGTATCCCATGGAAAGGTAAAAGTACTTTTATTAATCCTTTTATTACTTTTTTAAAATTGATTTGTTTATTAATCCTTACACTTCTTATTAGGCAACTTGGTGAATATAAGAAGTATGTTAGAAACACCAGATATCCCGAAGGATGTATAGCTGAGCAATATATTGTACAAGAGTGTGTAACGTATTGCAAGCTTTATGTGGATAACTCCGACCCAGAAGAGGCAAATGATAGTTTGATATCGGTTGTCTCATCACACATCCGTCCTTCAGGTTATATTTCAAAAAAGAGATTGAGTAAGAAGCAAATTGACGTAGCTCATTGGTGTGTTTTGGAGAATTGTGATGAAGCAAAAGCTTTTATTGAAGAGCACAAACAAAATTTTGAAGTTGAGTATCCCAACTGTGGGGACGATGTTAGAATCAACCATTTCATTTCATATTTCAGTCATTGGGTATGTTTCGAAACACATTCTCATAGTTTACATTTAATTTCACTTGTAAACTAATTAATGTTTTTTTTGTAGATGAATAGTCTACGCGATTCTATGATATTAATGAGAATCTCTATTCCACATCGTGTCAACCTCATGCTCATAGTTGTTACTCACGTTGTGACGTCAATGGTGTGATATAATTGAGATCGGGACATTTCACAAACTCAGTTAATGGTTCAAACGGATGACGATGCATATTACGGTATTCTTGAAGATGTTATTGAGCTTAAATATCCCGGAGGACTGTCGGTTGTTGTGTTTAAATGTTGATGGTATAAATCAAAAGGAAGGAACCGCAAAGTTGATCATGGACTTTTGTCCATATGTATTTGATGAATTTTGTTTACAATGAGGAAAACAATCTGACATTGTTGTTGTTATGTATTTTGTTTTGGGTTGAGATTGGGGATGGGATTTGGATCAATTTGCTGATATTTTTGTGAAAACTTTGGTAAAGTTTGTTGTAAATTTGATGTTGCTGTAAGTTTGATGTTGCTGTCCATTTGATGTTGCTGCCTTGTTTGTAACATGCTGTAAGTTTGGTAAACTTTGTCTAAATATTTGCTGTCCATTTGGTGTAGTCAGAAACTTTGGTGGAAATATAAACTGTCTGAAACGTTGTTGTCTTGTTTGTAACTTTGCTAATAGTTTGTAAAACATGTTCTTTACGTACTGTTTTTTGTTTGATCGCATCTGTTTGTTGTGAGATATTTTCTTGTGTAGAAATAATAGTCTAAATAACATATATGCTTGACTAAATGCAGGAAAAACTTAAAGAAAAAAGGGATGAGCTGCGTGACAGTCATGATAGTGATATCGACCATGTCGAGGAGCCTATGTCTAAGGAAGAGCAAATCAGATTGATTGAAGAAGCAACTGGCAAAAACAAGAGAAAGAGGAGACTAGCAAGGAACTTGAGCCGACCTCCACTGCCCGAAGGTACTTCTCACGCACGATTCAAGGCATACCGAGAACTTCAAGATGAGCTCGAAAGGACAAAAGAAATCCAAGCCAAAGAACGAGAAGAGGCTGCTGCTAAGCTCAAAGCATTGGAGGAGAAATGGGAATCTCGGTTCAAGGCATTAGAGGAGCACATTCAAGTGAACGAAGCCGCTGTCGCTTCCCCTGCTGGTGCCCGTTGCGCAAGTGAAGGCGCAAGTTGTGCCCCTAACCGTGTCCCCTAACTATGTCCCCTAACTGTGTCCTTTGAACTACACTTTTGAATTCTGAAATTGTGAATTCAGGTTGTACTTTTTGATGTATGGAACTTTGTTTTTGAAATGTGTATTCAAGGTTCATAGAACTGAGTTGAACAGATCAAGTTAACAGGTTTAATAAGTAATTAGTAGATTTGTTTTTGAATTTAGGTTGCAGGGCCATCTGGGCAGATGACTTGGATTCGAGGTGGCCCCAAATCTCTGGATTCTGTCAATATAAAACATGCTATTGACAGCAGGCAGGTTTCCTTGATTTTTCAGGTTCTTCTGTACTCATATTTGTTTTGATGATCTTCGTTTTTTTGCAGTTTACGCCGCTTAGGAACAGATTACATCGACCTCTATCAAATTCACTGGCCTGATCGGTTCGTACGGACTAAATTATACTTCTCAGTAGGAATTCCTTTCCATTCCCACATTACTGAATCAAAAGGACTTCATGAAGTTCCCTGAGAGTAGGCATTGCTGTTAATGTAGCTAAGTACCAATGTTTGGAGAGACTGAGTATGATCCTAGACGTCAGTTTTGCTCCATTCCTTTTGATGATCAACTTGATGCATTGGGTAGAGCTGTTGATTCTGGGAAGGTGAACTCAATATTGTTTATTCAGGTTTTTTATTTCCAATTCCATTTTAGCTTGCGCAAGTAATGATCTGAATCTAATAGGAAATTCCTATTTTAGATTACTGGTCTCTTACGGCCATCGTGTTATGTTTTCTTGATCCAAATCTCAGGTCTCCCTTTGTTCAATTTTAACATCCAAAAACCAGCATGAAATTGAGTCTGTAATTCTGTCTTTAATTTTAAGGTTATGTAATTAGCTGAAAAATTAGGGCAGGTTACGTCCTTTGTTGAACTTAGGGGGCAGAAGTGTAAAGCTGCAATCTTGGGCTGAAACGCTGCAGTTTCATCGAGAGATAAATACATCTCATCGAGACAGAGGAAGAGCGAGAGCGTGAAAGGAAAAACCCTAGGCGATTGCGAAGACGAGCGACTCCAAGGCGATTCGGTTGTTCTCTGCTGCGCCGCTGATATACGCTGCTCCAAGGTGGTCCGAAAGCTGCTGTGTGAGAAACCAAGCAGCGTTGGAGGTCATCTCTGTCAGGGAAGCACCGTTGCCCTAATTTTTATTTAGCTGTTTTGTGATGTATGAACTAGGGTTTGCTTGAGTGTGTTTAGTTGAGTCCTAGAGTCTGTAACCTGACCTTTATTATTCCCTTAGTGAAGCTTTTAATCCGGGCCCTCTATCTTGAGGCCCGGCGAGGTTTTCCTCCGGCAGCTTTGCCGGTTTCCTCGTTATATATGCTGTCATTAGTCTAGGTTCTATTCTATATGCTTGTTACTGCTTTTTTCTTGAATTGAACCTAACTGAAACTTGATTTAATCTAAATATCATGGCCTGAATCAAGTTTACATCGTGGTATCAGAGCCGGAAACACCTTTATCTGATAGATTTAAGGTGTTTTAGGCCTCAGGTAAGCGTTAAAAATTGAATCTGAGCATCTTGACGCTCCGCTCTGTAGCTGTTGAGAATCTGTCGGTGCTCAGATCACAGTCTTGTTTGCTGTGTTTGCTGCCTACTTTAATTTCTGTGCTTTTGTTAGCTGAACAGTGTGCACGACTTATTTCTGGCCTTTGCTTGTTGCAGGAAAAACATCAAAGGAAGCTAGCTGAGCAGGATGTCGGATAGCATGAAGATTAAGCTGTTTGACGGCCACATGGACTTCTCCATGTGGAAGGTACGTATGAAGGGCATACTTCTGTATGATCGCTGCTGGAGGGCAGTTACAGAAGTATGGCTCCCTGAGACAAAAGAGCCTGACAAGGCTGATATGAGGGAATTAGCCTTGTCATCAATTCTGATGAGACTTACAGATGAAGTGGCTAGGAAAGTCCTTCATTGTAAGTCTCCTAAGGAACTTTGGGAATTATTGGATAAATTATATTTATCCAAGTCCCTTCCTAACAGAATTGCTCTTTTGTCTGATTTCTTTACGTTTAAGATGAACACTTCTTTAAGTATTCAGGAAAACTTAGACATTTTTCTTAAGATAACTCAGGACTTAAAACGGACAGATGATGAGTTTAAGGAAACTTATCAAGCTGTCATATTACTTAACTCATTACCTAGTCAGTTTGACATCATCAGGGATGTTGTCATGTACTCTAGCGAAGAGTTAAGTATGGATAAAATACTGAGGCTATAACCCAAAAGAACAAAACCTTAAAAGTTTTTAAAATGAAAAATGGGTCTAAGGCTGAGGTTAAAACTGAGAAAGCTGAGGTTATGTTTGCTAGAGATAATAAATCTAAGAAGAAAAAGAATAAAAACAACTCTGAAAACTCTAACAAACAAACTGAAAAACCTGAAATGAAGTGTGGCTACTGTAATAAACTTGGACATTTAACCCAATACTGTTTTGCTAAGAAACGAGATGAAAAAGCTAAGGGTAAGTCTAAGGTAACCTCCCCCTCAGGATTCACAAATGTCTGTGAATCCAACTTGAAGTTCAGTGATGAACTTCTAATGGTCTCGGATGCACCAGAATCTGAAGATTGGATCTTAGATTCTGGTTGCACCCTTCACGCTACCCCTAACAAGAGCTTATTCAGCTCTATTAAACTGATTAATGATGGTGAGGTTAAATTGGGTGATCACACTAGCCTTAGGATTAAAGGAATTGGAAATGTCCCCCTAAAAATGTTTGATGGAGTTACTAGAACTCTTCAAAATGTTAGATGGGTCCTGAACTTAGAAGAAACCTCTGTCTGAGTCTGTTCTTGATGACTTAGGGTGTCAGATACATACTGAAAATGGAATTAGAGAAGTTAAGAGAAAGGGTAGAGTCTTAATTAAGGGTGTTAAAATTAATGGACTCTATCATGTTAAAATGGAACCTGAACTGAATCACCTCTCATCTAATCCTAAAAACTCAGAAAGTATGGAAATTTGGCACGCTAGGCTAGGTCACATTGGAAATCAGGGTCTTTTGCATCTTTGCAAGGATGGTCTGATTTCTACTAAAGTTGAACCTATTAAATTTTGTGAGACTTGTATCTTTGGGAAGAAAACAGCTCACAAGTTTAATAGATCAACTTACGTTGCTTCCAAACCCCTTGAGTATGTTCATTCCGATTTATGGGGACCTGCACAAGTCTCCACAGTTGGGGGCAGAAATTATTTTCTGTCCCTTGTTGATCACTACTCAAAGAAGGTATGGGTATACCTTCTAAAGGGAAAGGATGAAGCTTTTGACTTCTTCAAACAGTGGTTAGCCACTGTTGAGAGTCAAACGACCTTTAAACTCAAATGTTTACGAACTGATAATGGTCTTGAATTTTGTAATAATTCATTTAATCAGTTCTGTAAGCATAGAGGTATTAGAAGGCATTTAACGGTCCCTAATACCCCTCAGCAGAATGGTACTGCTGAGAGGATGAATAGATCCTTGCTTGAGAAAGCAAGGTGCATGCTATTCAGTGGAGGGTTGAAGTCTAGTTTGTGGGGTGAAGCTGTTTTGACAGCTTCTTTACCTCATAAACAGATCACCCTCAGCGTCCATTGCCTTTAAAACTCCACAGGAAATGTGGACAGGCAATAAACCTGATCTCACACATCTTCGACCCTTTGGATGTGCAGCCTATGCTCACATATCTCAGGGTAAGCTTCAGCCTAGAGCTGTGAAATGTGTGATGTTGGGATATCCTGAAGGTGTGAAGGGATATAAACTTTTAATGGTTCAACCTGGCGGTTATAAGGTTATCACTGCCAGGTCTGTAACCTTCAATGAATTAGTTTTTCCGTTTAAAGAAAAATTTACTGCTGCTGTTGAATTTTCAGGAAATGAAGAAGGTGAATCTGATAGCTTCATCCCTGCAATTGGAAGGCGTGACATACAAGTTGACGCTGAGGCAGCTGAAACAACAGGAGAGCAGTCAGGTCAGGAGGGCACTAATACAGTGTCCTCTGATGAGGTAATATCTGAGAATGTAGGAGAAAATACCCCCCAGAACTCTGGGGGGTCCCAAGTAAGCCTATCCAACCCTGAGTCTCCTTTAAATTACTCTGATAATGGTGCTGCTGATATGAATGATGATTTGGTTGATGATGTGGTTGCTGATAGTGTGTTAAATGATCCTCATGACTTATCTGCTGTTGATGTGCCTGCTGATTCCCTTGCTGATTATGTGCTAGCTAGGGACAGATCACCTAGGATTAGAATTCCTAATAGGAGATACATAAATCTATTGAATCTAAATCCAACTTGATTGAGTATGCTTTGTTAGCGTCTGATCTCATTAAGTGTCCAACCCCTGACACTTATGAGCAGGCAATTAGATCACCTCAAGCTAGTAAATGGAAACATGCCATGAATGAGGAAATTGAATCTCTGTATGCTAACAATACTTGGCGTCTAGTTCCTAGGCCTAAAAACATTAAAACAGTGGACTGTAAGTGGATTTTTAAATTAAAAGAAGGAACCTCATTTAATGATCCACCTAGGTATAAGGCTAGGCTAGTTGCTAAGGGATTTACTCAAAAAAGAAGGAATAGATTACACTGAAATCTTTGCTCCTGTGATTAAATATAAAACTTTGAGATTACTGCTTGCCATGAGTACTGTTTATAACCTTGAAATTGAGCAAATGGACGTAAAAACAGCATTTTTACATGGTGACTTGAATGAAACGATTTATATGAATCAACCTGTAGGATTTATAAATGAATCTAAAGCTGACCATGTCTGTTTGTTGCAAAAGTCTCTATATGGTTTAAAACAGTCACCTAGGCAGTGGAACAAGAAATTTGATGCTTGCATGAATTCTCTAGGTTTTATTAGGAGCAAATATGATACTTGTTTGTATCTGAAAAACAAAAAGAAGCCTGAGCTCTTTGTTTTATTGTATGTTGATGACTTATTGTTAATAAGTCCATCCTTGAGTCTCATTGCTGAGACAAAAACTGATCTTGGCAGATTTTTTGATATGAAAGATCTAGGGGCTGCCAAGAAAATTTTAGGAATCAACATTCTTAGAGATAGGGATAAGGGTGTAATGAAATTATCTCAATCTGAATATATTAACAAGGTTTTAAAAAGATTTCAGATGGATGACTCAAAAACCTGCCCTGTTCCCTTAGGAGCCCATTTAGAACTAACCAAGAAACAAAGTCCCTGTAATGAATCTGAATTGCTGAAAATGAGATCTGTGCCTTATGATGTTGCTGTTGGTTCTGTAATGTATGCAATGCTTTGTACTAGACCTGATCTAGCCTTTGGTATAAGTGTGTTAAGTAGATTTATGAGTAACCCTGGATTAAAACACTGGGATGGATGAAATATCTGTTAAAATATCTTGCTGGCTCAAAGAATCTAGGTCTAGTCTTTGCTAAACATGAAAATGAACCATCACTATATTGCTTCGTTGATTCTGACTATGCTAGTAATAAAGATAACCGTAAGTCAACTACTGCATTTTATGTTACATGGTTTGGTTGCTGCATTAGTTGGAAATCTCAGTTGCAAAGTATTGTGGCTCTGTCCTCAACTGAGGCAGAGTACATTGCTGCAACTGAGGCAGCGAAGGAATGCACCTGGATGTGTGGCTTACTTTCAAGATTGAAAATAAGCTATACATGCCTACGATTTTTACTGACTCACAGAGTGCTCTCTGTCTGAGTAAAGACCCAGTATATCACGAGAGGTCTAAGCATATTGATGTGCGCTATCATTTTATTAGAGATCTCATTGATTCTAGGACTGTTTGCATTGATAAAATTCCTGGTGAAGTTAACCCTGCAGATTTCGGTACTAAAATAGTTCCAACTAACAAATTTGTTTTCTGCAGGAACAAGCTTCACATTGAGGAGGGTTAGTTCTTGGGTGCTCCATCTGGGCCGACGACGGTTGAAGGTTACCCGGATTAAAGGATAGCTGGGGGAATATTAGGACAGGTTTTTAGGTTGAGTCAGGTAGTGTTTCAAATGTGTAGTGTTGGTGTTTTGTGCTGATGTTGTTTTTGGATGAGATGTAAAGCAGCCTGTTGCTCCTGAGTTGTTGGATCAGGAGGGCATTTGTTATGTTTTCTTGATCCAAATCTCAGGTCTCCCTTTGTTCAATTTTAACATCCAAAACCAGCATGAAATTGAGTCTGTAATTCTGTCTTTAATTTTAAGGTTATGTAATTAGCTGAAAAATTAGGGCAGGTTACGTCCTTTGTTGAACTTAGGGGGCAGAAGTGTAAAGCTGCAATCTAGGGCTGAAACGCTGCAGTTTCATCGAGAGATAAATACATCTCATCGAGACAGAGGAAGAGCGAGAGCAAAAAAAAAAAAAAAAAAAAAAAAAAAAAAAAAAAAAAAAAAAAAAAGAGCGAGAGCAAAAAAAAAAAGAAAAAAAAGCGAGAGCGTGAAAGGAAAAACCCTAGGCGATTGCGAAGACGAGCGACTCCAAGGCGATTCGGTTGTTCTCTGCTGCGCCGCTGATCTACGCTGCTCCAAGGTGGTCCGAAAGCTGCTGTGTGAGAAACCAAGCATCATTGGAGGTCATCTTTGTCAGGGAAGCACCGTTGCCCTAATTTTTATTTAGCTTGTTTTGTGATGTATGAACTAGGGTTTGCTTGAGTGTGTTTAGTTGAGTCCTAGAGTCTGTAACCTGACCTTTATTATTCCCTTAGTGAAGCTTTTAATCCGGGCCCTCTATCTTGAGGCCCGGCGAGGTTTTCCTCCGGCAGCTTTGCCGGTTTCCTCGTTATATCTGCTGTCATTAGTCTAGGTTCTATTCTATATGCTTGTTACTGCTTTTTTCTTGAATTGAACCTAACTGAAACTTGATTTAATCTAAATATCATGGCCTGAATCAAGTTTACACATCGGATCTCAACTTCAATCTGAAAACTTGTTTACCTAATTTACATTAAATAATTTACTGCCTGCCTTTCAAACTTTGTCAAGTCTTTTAGCTGTCTAATAGACATTATTTTATAACCTGCTTATTTTTGTTGCGTTCAGCTATAAACAATATCCAGTCTTTTCGGAAATCTTATGTTTTCTTATTTTACTATATTTAGGATCAGTCTCCTGGCTTATAGCCCTTTGGCAATGGGAATTCTTACTGGGAAGTACTACTCTCCTGATAAGGGTCCCAAAGACGCACGATTGAATCTTTTCCGGGGTTATGCTTGCATCATTTCATTTATGTATTGTCTTTAAGGGTCTATGCTCAAACTTTGATTTGATGTTGTCAATCAGGCAGATACTCGGAAGGAGAATCAAGATACAGTTTGTCCAATAAGAAGTTAGAAGCGGCCACTAAGGTAGGCAGATCAGTTCAAGTACTTTCATGTTTTTATTATTAGACTTTTGTTCTTGCGTATTATGATTAGTCATTCGTTCATATATGCTATGAAAATGCGTATTCAAAAAAGGGGCAAGCAGTAAAATGATTGTTTGTAGACATATCTGGTCCCGGAAGAGGGAACAGGTAGACAAGCCAGCTTGTTGCAAGTGGGTAATTTAGAATTTCTTTCAATCTTGTTTTCTATATTTGAGATAGTCCTGGATATAAATGGTACTTGCAACCACCTGACATTGAAGTTCTCCTGATATAATGCTTATTTGCCTGTTTATTTTGTGACATGTTGCTCAATTTGTTTACAATAAAAGCATAGTTGTTTTCTTAAGCAGGGATACCTTGATATCGCTCGAGCATGTGGTCTCCATCCAGTATCCCTTTCTATCGGTACAACCTTAATTTAAAATGTGGTCAATGTATATTAACTTATATTATGGTCAAATATGTTTAAGAACTGACCTTGCAACTTCACAAACTATCTTAATTATTCGTATCGAAACTCATTAATCAACTTAAGTATGTAAAGAGTTATAATTTACAAATCTACTACAACTTGTTTTTATTATACACTGAAGGCTGCATTAAATGATCTGTTGGAAAATTCATTGAACATTGCGAAGTTGCAATGTATTATTGTTGTGGTTTTATTTCTGTTAAAAGATAAATGGTAAACGTCAGGATTCGTGTTCTAAAATAATTGTTTTCGAACATACTCGTACTAATGAAAGGTCTGTAAAACTGTTGTCGCCACTGTGATCTAAATTCCAGACACATGTATTCTTGCATCGGTAACTTAATATCAGGATGAACACTTCATTTCAACGTCAATAAACTTTTTCAATCTTATTAATTTCATTATTCAGCTTTCGTATTGAGACACCCACTAGTGGCAAGTGCTTTGTTTGGTGCCACCAAGCCCTGGCAGCTCCAAGAAGTGATCAATGCTTGTCAAGTTGAGCTTACTTCCGAGACAATTGAGGAAATTGAAGAAATTCACAGAATGCTCCCAAATCCATGCCCGTGAATTGTGAAGTACTGAAGAGCTAGGTCAGATGAAACAGAGTTCACCTATTTCTTTCATTGTTATTAAAACAATTTGACAAACATTGGCTAATTCATGTGTATTTCTTGATTCCAGAGGGTACTCAATTTCCTCTCTCAGCAAATAATATCCTTGATCAGCAAATAATATTCAGTTTAGAAAATAATTTCTATGGTTTCCATGTCAGTTATATTATGGCATCATCCTTTTCCTAATCTTCTTTCTTCTTCCGATAAATCTGTTTTTATAAATAGGACATAGGTATTAAACTAAGACAGAGAGCCTGATGATTGTTCTTTGCATTAGTCTCCTTCTCTTCCAGCTTGCTCTGGGCCCATCATGTACCCGTTCAACTTTGGTTCTAATATAAAGTATAAACAACTATTAAAATGAAAATGTTGAAACACTCTAATCAATAAGATCAAACAATTCAATTGATATGATTAATAACAGAATTAATATGATAAACATGAGTATGCATGGATATACTTATGGATAATTTTTAATGATTTATCGAAAGTGTTGTATAATTTATTTTTTAAATGTGCATTACAATATTTTTCTAAAGAGTTAACTGCAAAAGGTCACTATTATAATACCTCATTTTGCAGAAAACCATCATTAGAACAATTGATTACAAAATGACATTATAATATCTCCGTTATCAAAACACCACCATTGACACTATGTCATTAAAACTTTCGTTAAGTGCATGTATGCATGACAATAAAATATTATTTTATATTTAAGTTAGTTACCGAAAACCACTATTATAATCTCAGTTTACGAAAAACCATCATTTTAATAACTACTTATCAAAATACTACAATTGCATTGTTCATGCTAGATAAGAGGCTCATACGATAATTTAACTCGTTGATAAGTGTCTACTAGCTACATGATGCTTCAATTTAATCTTGATGTATGTCAATGAAGAAAATAATGCTAGAAAATGCAAAAGAAAACCATGTTTGAGAGTTATTATCAATGTGTAATAGTTATCAACCGCCTGGTTCAAATATAGATAATTTCCTCGTTTTATTCCTATGAAATGTGATTTATTATATCACTACTTTTAAACTCTAATTGTTGTACTATATTGATCTTAAGATTCAACTCTGTGCTAAAGATATAACAACTTCTCAGAGCACCCACAACTGCAAATATGTTTCTGTTAGGTTTCATGTCTAGTGTTGATCATAAATAAATGAAGCGTAATTTTGTAGCAAGAGGTATACTGCCTTGCTGATCAAAGATAGCCACAATCCTAGCCTAATCCTCATTCCCTAGCGTCACCTATATATTCAGATGATAGTTTTTTTGATAATGGGGATATTATAATAGAGTAATTTCGTACTTAGTTGTTAAAATGTTGGTTTTCTGCAAAACAAGATATTATAATGGTGATTTTCTGCAATTGTCCGAATTGAAGTTATATACCCACGCGTTGTGTAGTGCGTGTTTTACAATTTCTAACGGAGTTGTGAAAATGGTGGTTTTTTTGATAACAACGCTATTATAATATACTCATTTCGTAACTAGTTGTTAAAATAGTGATTTTCTACAAAACACAACATTATAGTAGTGGTTTTCTGCAAATACCCTTTTTAAATATGCATTACAATGTTTTTAAAAAGTGCATTACAAAATTTGAATATTCAATTTATTTACAATAAATTTTTAAAATTTGATGCATTTATGAAATCTTTAGCGATCCGCTTTTTATTAAAATATGTTTTAAAAATTGATGCATTTTTGAAAGTCTATAGAGATGCACTTTTAAAACGATGCTTCATAAAAATTCGGTAAGGAAGAACAACGAAATGAGACAACTTATCCATTTTTAAAACGATGCAGAAGTGTAACCCTTGCATTACCCTTTCCCAGTTATATTATACAGGAAGCCTAGAATATCTTGAATGGTTAAATGACAGGCAGCCTAGAAAACTAGAATCTGCAGCCATAGTCGGTCCCTGTTTACGCTACAATCTATTTACAAAGATTGACTCTCTTCCGCAGATATGTAAGTTTGGAAATATTTACTCTCCAATTCAGTCAATTGATTTTATTTTTGTTCCTTATTAGTTTATTTATTTCATCCACAAGAGGGTTTTTTCGAAAAGACTTTTAATAGCCTCTCTAATTTTCATATAAAGGTTCGTCTTCAAAGGGTAATGGAGCGATTCAAAGTTTAGCTGACAACACAATTATCCGCTTATATTTTGACTTCTTCACATTGAATAAGGTAACTAAATGCTTGATAGATACTTGAACTGTTGAATCCCCATCTACATCTACTGCTTGCCCAATTAATTTTTGGCTTGACTAACAAAGTACAGAGAGATTAGATTGTTCTCTCTCAGGAGCATTGGTATTCCAACCATTTCTTGGCTTGACTAACAAAGTACAGAGAGATTAGACTCGAAGGTGATAGTCACAAAGCATTTCTTGGTCAAATCATACATTAAACATTCTGTTCCGAAAGCTTTGAAGTGAAAATTATAAATGGAGGGTATCTATATAATTATCGTTGTTATCAAATAACCACATATTCTAACAGAGAGGTGGTTAAATGGTAACAAAAGCAATTATAGAGGGGCGAAGTGAAAATTCATTTATTAAATTGATTGTGTATTGTAATAAAAATATTATTATTATTTTAAAAGTTAATATATTTAATGGAATTTTTGATGGAATAGTGATAGGTGGTTGTTTGGTGAGGACAAATGTTATACAAGTGGTTGAATGCAATATTACAATATAAGGGTGATGGAGTGGAATATGGTCATCTATAATTAACCTTTGGGTTTATTGCCGAAAACCACCTCTTATAGGGCGTAATTGTCGAAACCGCCTTATACATTTTATTGCCGAAAACCACCCGTTGTTCGTTTCTTTTTTGCTCAATCACACATTCTAACATTTTCCGTTCAATTAGTGTTAAATCTCCATTAGATGGATTAATTAGGCATTAATTAGGTTAATTAATTAGGTTTATTCAATTAATTAGGTTAATAAAATTCAATTAATTCAACCCCAAATCTCAACAAGGATAATTACCGAAAACCACCTCTTATAAACCACCCGTATCTCTAAATTCTTTGACCCTTTTTTTATTTTATACAATATTTCACACTTTTATATTACTCCGTCTGTCTAT
This sequence comes from Sedum album, assembly GCA_006409495.1. NCBI lineage: Eukaryota > Viridiplantae > Streptophyta > Magnoliopsida > Saxifragales > Crassulaceae > Sedum > Sedum album. Next base: position 47,862 of record QZGG01000845.1, on the reverse strand, counting down.
CTAATCGACCAATTCAATTATTAGATTATTAGAAATAAATTGTTGAGATGATGTCCTATTGTCCTACGTATAAATGGATGTCCTCCTTGATCTCTTTCCATCATATATATATAGGGAAAGTATCATGTGGATTCTCTCAATTTGGTGGACTCGTGGATCCCCACTTGCACCCGTTGATTGCATTTTTTGGACGCATGAGATTGTGCCAACGCATTAATGAAGCATGTGACTTGCACATGTGCAACTGAGCATGACAAAGTCACTTACATATGTATCATCCTCAACCACCTTCATTAAATTGGGTATCTAAGTTTCAACACATATGCGATTGAGTTTGCCAAATTCGGTCGCATATTTTATCTTCTCAACCACTTTTCATTTAATGTTTAACGTTACAAAATAACGAGATTATTTTTTGTTTGGTATCATTTGCAACTGAGAATGACAAAGTCACATACGTAGGTATCATCCAATTTCGACTCATACGCATTTTAAATGAAACTTCTGATTACTTTCCAAATTAAATGTATTTTGTGGGATTTCTTGATGATTCTTATCCAAACTTTCATAATTAATTAGGGTGGCCACTAAAACACTCTCACTGCTAGCCAAAGCCACATAAAAAGGTGATGATTAAGATTTGCAAAATCACAAACTAGATAATATAAAAATGTTCCAAAATCCTGGGTTTCTCAATAATAGGCTGCCTAACACTAAATGACAGCAAATGACCGAAACCCTATTTGATAAAAAATATTCAGTAAATGTGTTCATCATGTGGGTACTTTATCATGGAAGTTGAAGATCACATGAAGATTTTCGACATGTTGCCATATAATAATGCTATCTTTTCACTAGCATTATCATAGGTTTTGACGATCAGGCTATGTTCAGATCCAAGACAATCGTAAGTTGATAGTGGAGATCAGAGGAAGATACTAAAATACTCTATGATCAATGGCCCTAGAGCGAGGCTGGATTCCAGAAAAAACTAACAAATTATATTTTACCCTGCCATATTGATATAAACAAAAAATATTAAAGGCATTTTTGCTTTTGTATTTTCTTAGAATACCCTGAAATTTTTCTATCTTCTATACTCCTTTAGGGCCTCTTTGGCCCTGCTCTTATAAAAAGATCATCCTTTGCCGAATTAGATTTGTAGGATGGCTAAGGGCATCTCACAATCTTGTTATATTAATTATTCTTAATAATGATCAAAGTTTATGAGACTTTACTTAATGGTATTATTTTTTTTATTTATTTCACCATTCCAAATCATCTATTGTTGACCACGCTTAAGATTGTCGGATGACTTTTTTGACGAAGGAAAATTAAGATCGTTAATTTTCCGGCAGCACTAACGTTGGCCTTATTTCGAATAAATTCTCAGTTAGTGCATCTGGCACTAACAATTGAATATTGGCATACAGAGCTAATGCCAGACACCATTATAGTTGTAAGAAAACGACGTTATTTTTTGCGGGCTGACTATTTCATTAAACTAAGTTGTGTGAATATGTTATGGTATTTAATGCCAGAAGTAGAAGGGGTACCAGTTACTTGATTTCTTTTTGTCAATTTCATTTGTATTCGTTTATCATCCGTCAATTATCAATTTAAATCAATCAATATATTATTCATTTAGTTAAATTGATAAATTAATCCATATCCGTTTATCATCCCTTTAATAAGTGGATAAAACGGATCGATTACAATCAGTTCGATGATAAACAAATAGTAAACAGATAAACTGATTATCTTTTAATCCGTCATCCGTTTATCATCCATACATTTAATCCATTTATGTTAAACGGATTAAATGGAAAGGTCAACCTCCTGATTGTATCTAGTCATGACTCATGAGTTGGAGCCATAGCATGGAATAATTTTAAGAATTGTTGTAATAATAAAAGGGTTGCATCAATAGCTAAACCAATTGATGTAAAGAATTGTTGAAAAGGGCGCATGTGGATATCTGATGGTAAGAAATGTGCTTGTGCTGCTAGCAAAAAATAATAAGCAATATTGAAAGATTAGACATCACAATGATGCATAGAGATGCCCTCTATTATTATGGACCATGTTCTCTTGCTCCCCCAACCTTGAACATGGTCAACCAATATGTCTATCTTGTATATTATTGTTTTTTTTTTTTGATAGTAGTTCTCTAGTACATGAAAGAGGCGAACAGGAATACAACTACACGAAAGACAAAAGAGGAACTAGGAATCCAAAACCATGTAGCTGGACATGAGGCGAGGTATTGAGTCCACCGAGGACCAGGATAGTCTAGAAGATCTTGCCAACTTTGCGAGCTTATCGGCTAACAAATTATCTTCTCGCCCAATATGCTCAATACACCAGCCCGGATGGGTTTTGAGGACATCCAGACAAGGGTGAAACCAGCCTCCATCCGCGCCCTGAGTGAAGCGTCCCAGGCCAACAGCAAGCACAATTTCCATGGAGTCAGAGAAAAAAGTCACTTTACTAAGATTCAGTCTCCCCGCCATTTGCATCCCGGCCAAAAGAGCGTAACCCTCAGCATCTCTAGAGCAGAAAGTGGAAGTTTTCCATCCCAAATTTATCGCTTGCAAAACCCCATCCTTCCTCCATAAAGCAGCAAAACCCATATCACCCATACAAGTCCAAGAGCCATCACAGTATATTGCAGGTATAGAATCAGATTGACTGTGACGCCAAAACATATGATTCAGCTGGGTGTCACATTGATAAAGAACTGAACTTACCTTCGAACATGCATTGTCAATACTCAGAGCCATGGCTCCATGCCTGAGAGAATTACGACACCCCCAAACAACCCAAACCAGACAAATCAGCCTTCGGAACTCAGCTTTGGTGCTCATGCGGAAACAAGCGTACAGCCAGTCAGCAGTGGATTCATAGCTATAGCGAAATATAGAGGCAGGAAGGTCTAACTTCTCCGCAATTGCTCTGAAACGCCAGCAGGCAATGAACAAATGCAGGGGAGTTTCAAGCTTGAAATCACAAAAAACACATTTCGGGTATATGTCACAACCTCTTTTGAGAAGATTGACAACATCAGGGAGAGCGTTATGGAAGAGCCGCCATGCCATGATCTTGACTTTTCCGGGCAATTTGAGACCCCACAAGGACTTCCAAAATGCAGCTATCCTGCTGTTATCAGATGATTCACTATATACAGCTTGCGAATTAGTGTGCAGTAGCGCGTAAGCTGACTTTGCTGAAAAATCCCCCGAGCTAGTTAGTCCCCAAGAAACACTACCACCTGACGGATGATGGACTATTCCGGCTGTGAGCACATGCTTAATCTTTGCAATACTTCGCCAAACATGGGAGGGCCGATAACCATAACCTCCCTCTTGTATATTATTGTTGATTACAAGTTTGATTTGTCACTCCCTTAATATGCAGTGTCTCTATGCAATGTTATATAACGCTTATTATTTGTTTGAAAGAAAAAAGAATAAAAGTAAGAGATATAGGAAATGGGTTGAGCAAACACTTTAAACAACAATCATGCTTAAGATTTATTGTTTAATAAAGAAGCACACTTGCAAGAAAGAAAAATACACACCATACGACTTGATGATTACTTACTAGTGACATTTGATGCATGTACTTGGAAAATTAAGATACACAACTCAAGTGACGATGAAAATACAACTTGGGCATATGGTTTGACTTGTCACTCCAATTTTGATATTGATTGCAAGACATTTGGAGAAGGAAAATGATCAAGTAGAGTCATTTTCTGTGTTCAGTTTCTATTCTTGCATTTCTCCAAGGCTCGCGGAGCTTGCAAAACAGGAGTATGAATTAGATTTGTGTCTAACCATCATATTATCACTAAAAATAAGATTGTAATTATGAGTGATAATGAGAAGTATATGTAGAGTGTAAGGAATTTACCAAGTCCAACTGCCTCTTTTCCTTTCATTATTCGCATGCGCTTGCATGATTCAATGAACATCCTAATGAGAGGTATCAAAATAAGCATCAAAAATACTCGTTTTGTAGAAAACAAATCAGTATCAGTTAAATGCAGCAATCGACTTTGCTAACTACATACACTATAAATGCAGGGTGATATTGAAATGCAAAACTTACTCCCATGGAACGTCACCGACAAGCATCCAGTCACCATCTTTGTCTTCATAGGTTGGCACATACTCGGATCCATTTAAAAGATCAACCAATTTGTTGTCATTCATGAAATCCATCATCCCATCTGGTCCATAATTACCTTCATTTTGATAAAACAATTTATGCATTATTGATGTTATATATTTGTTGATGTTAGCAGCAATGTAAACAGATGAAACATGTGAAAAGAAATTAATAATTCGGTCATTTGTGAGATTTATTATTGTATCCATCCATCAATGAATTTCTGATTGATTGTGGACTGGTTTCGTGTAATTAAATGTAATAAAACAACATACCAATGGTGAAGGAGCAGAACATCTTGGCCAATGCATCGCAGAGATCCTGGTAAGTTTTGTACATGTTCAAGTCCACTTTACGCAGGTATGGAGCCCCATCCATGCTAACCTTCACATATGTCGCTGTTGCTGCTCCAATACCTTTCTGATCTCCACTCTCCTCCGTTGCTGTTGGTAAAGTGGTGATCTTCTGTGTCAAAGATAATGTGTTCTTCCTGAATGAACGAACTGGCGGCCATCCCACCACTTGTGCTCTACTCAACCCAACAAAACCAGACAATATATCACTAAACCCTAATCATTGTATGACTCATAGTGACCAGTAATTTATGGAAAAAGAGGTGAGAGAATGTATACTTAACGGCAGGTGCCTTTGAGGCGGCTGTCGTAGACTTCTTCAACTCAGTACTACTCTGATTCACTACCATTTCCTTAGCAGCAGCTATATCCATATCCACCTCCACTGAGGCGGAGGAGGACAAGTTGAGCATCAAATCTACACTTTTCGGTTCAACTTGACCTCCAGGAAGCCCTAACCTCAGTTCTGTCTCATCAAACAACTCATACTTAGCCTTCTTCCTCTCACGCTCTTCTCCGAAAGTTCCGCTCGCCATTATCAGGCTCATCAAACACCCGATCGATCAGCTTTCCGAAGATTGATTGATATTTTCAGTAGAGAAATGTAATTTGGTTCCGAGCTAGAGAGAGAATTACAAGAAAGCTGAGTCTGAGGACGTAATAATGTTGGAGAATTAAGAAAAGGTGCATGTTATATGTTGCGTTTTAATTCCGGATAAATTAATCTCACGCTGTATGCAACCAATTTGTGTCATGGACACGTCTTATTTGAACAACACTTGTTCAAATGAACTTTACCTAGTGGCTGTCGCTCCATATGCAACTTTTGGAGTAAATGTTTTGCAGAGTATCATTTTGGTATGGCTTTCATTTTTTTTTGAAAAAACAACTAATTATTTTTTCTTGTTTCGTTCTCATCTAATTTTAAGCACCAAAGGAAATTCAAGGTTTATTTTAGAATCTCGTTGAAAAATTAAAGAGGACATGAAATACTAAATTTTCATTTTAAAAACTGAATATTCGGATGCCAGATTGCTTTACCTCTATCTTGTACAAATATTTATTCAATTTTAAACACTGAATATTCGAATATCAGATTGCCATGTCATGTCATTTATCCACATATTGATAACTGTCAATCTCCAGCGTCACATGTTTTTTTGTTGATTCATTTAATTTGTAAATTAGTTAATAACTATTTTTGATCTCAATTGTTTATTATAATTATATAATTATGATACAATTTATATAATTATAAATACTAGTTTAATATAATTGTATAATTATGATACAATTTATATAATTATGATAGAATTATAAATATTAGTTTAATACAATTATAGAATTATGATACAATTTATATTTGTTATTCAATGTTATCATATTTTAAATTAATTATGTATGCACCAAACTACTATTGTTAAATAAACGGGAACACTTTCATGACGCTCATGATTAAAAATAAAATATGGACGAACGTAAAACATTACAGATGTCAAACGTTTGAGCTAAAACGAAACACAACTGTCCTTTGCTAGCATTCTACATACGCAAGTTACTTTAAACGAACATGTCAGACATAGAACTATTTCTCTGGGCAATCCGAAGGCCGCAACAACCATATGTAAGAAATGTGCAATGTCGGCCACAAATTTGTGTAGCACACCCACTGGCACATGGAGATAGGCATTGACATTCGGCCGGCCCAGCCCGGTCCGGCCCATAAATCAAAGCCCGAGCCCGACCCGGTCCTAATATTTGCGGCCCATCACTAAAATTCGGGCCGGGCTGGGCTTGATAAAAATTGTGAAGCCCGAGCCCAGCCCACAAGCCCATACTAATTATAATTTAATAAAAAAATCGGTATTTGTAATTAAAATTTTATTTTTTTATAGTTTAAAAATAATAAAAATGCATAAAAAATTATTTAAAATAATATTTGATATGTCTAATAATTTTTATCTATGTATTAGATAATATATAATAAAGAAATGAAAAAAATATGATGAAAAGTAAAGCGTATAGTCTAAAATAATTAGATATAATTGAAAAATACCTTATTTAGATCAGAAAAAAATGTTCTAAGTATCAAATATGTTGAAATATATCCGTAATTTTCGTCGGGCTTTGGATGGGCTTCGATGGGCCGGGCCGGTGGGCCGGGCCTAGGGCCTAAAATCGAAGCCCAAGCCCATCTGATGCTTTTCGGGGCTGGGCTTTTATGGGCTTTCGATGGGCTTTTTTCGGGCCGGGCTTTGATGGGCTTCGGGCCGGCCCTAGGCTTTTTTCGGCCTAGGGCCAAATGTCAATGCCTACATGGAGAGCAAGCAAGATATATACTCTATACTGGCGTGTATGTATTTCATATTATTACGATGTGCAATTAGTGCAGTTTCGGCAACAAATGAGCTGCCTAAATGTGCTGTTATCATTGACACTTTATTTAAATTTGGGTCTTTTTGCCAAAAATCACCCTCTCAATAGCTCAATTTAATGAAACCATCCCCATGATTTTTTTGAGATAACCATCCATCAATTCCAATAAGTTAAATCATGACACCCCTTCGTCGGTTCCGACGTTTTTTGTCGGAAAACTGATCGTCGACTAAGTTGACCATATTTCAAATCAAAAAAATTCAATAATTTAATTATCAAATTATACCATTAATGTTAATATGACTTTATTCTTTTTAGTTGTGCTTGAATTATCCAAAAACTAATAATCCAAATCTTAATCTATTACTACAAACTCAACAAATCTAAACATTTCTCAACATTAATCTTTCATTAATTTTGTTTTTGGGTTATGTTATTAGATTAATTTTTAGGGTTGAAAAATAGATTTAAATTATAGTCAGCATAGTCAACGATCATTTTTCAGGCAAAAGACGCCGGAACCGGCGATGGGGTGTCATGATTTAATGATTTTGGAATTGATGGGGGGTTATCTTCAAAAAAAAATTGAAGGGGTGGTTTCATTAAAATTTAGCTATTAAGAGGATGATTTTCGACAAAAACCTTTTAAATTTCAACATTAGCACAAAATAATGTTAACATATTTGTTAAGTGGATTGGTATTTAGACACAACTTGATCAGACCTTTATTTCTAAACAAATTCTCATCATCTAAACATTCAAATTCTCATCATATAAACAAATTCTCATCATCTAAGCATTCATCTAAACTCTCTCTGTCTAAACTTCTCTCTAATCTTTCCCACAGCTTCTCCTTCCACCGGCCTTCTCCGTTCCTTCGGATGTTTCTGGTTTGGTGGATGCTTCGAGGTAGCCTACGTGGATCGGTGATGGGAGTCTGATGATTGTGATTGATGAGTGGATGTCCGCGGAGGTCGTGGGGTGGCCGGTTCATCGACTAATATTCTTCACCGCCATCATCTCACCTTCTGTGTTTTCTTTTGTGTCTCTTTTTGTCCGCTATTTTGGCTGCTGTGGTTGTTGATTCGGTGGGGTATTTTGGCTGCTGTGGTTGTTGATTCAGCGGGGTGGTTCGGCTACGGTTCGTGGTCATTTTTGGTCTGCTTCTTTGGCGCGTCTGCGCTTCTGGATAGTCCGTTTCAATTTTGATCTTTTTCAGCCATCGTCGGTCGGTGGTTGTCGGTTTTGCAATCCTTCAGTGTGGCGCCGGCTGTCCTTTGGGTAGCGGTTGCCAGCACCGCCGTTATTGGCTGTTGCTGATCTGTCGGCAGCAGCTTCCTGATGTTTCAAACTTTCATGAGTGGCAGCGCCTCCGCTGTTGGCCGGACTAGTTGTTTTGTGTCTTGGTCGAAGGGGTGTCAGCTGTGTTGCTTTCCTGGTGCCAGCTTGGTTTGTTGCTGGGTGATGGTGACTGGAGGTGGCGCCAGTTTTCGTTGGTAGTAGTTCCGATCGGTTTCGGCTGCTTGGTGGTGGTGGTTTTTGGTTGTCGCTGCCGTCTCTGTCGGTGGTGCTGTGACGGTTCAGTCGGCACTGGTTGCGTCGACCGTATACGTGGCGTGCCTTCCCGCTTGGTTTCAGATTACCTCTTCTTTCGGATGATGATCTCTTCAGCACGTGTCTTATTTGGTTCAATTGGTAATCTGGACCGGTTCGTTTAGTTCGAACCAATTACAATTAGTTCATGGTTGGTTATCTTCCGGGAATATCTTTTTCGATGTCCACGGCAGTTATCAGCTACTATCACAGCATTCTTGGGAGCTAATCATCACGGACGTACTTCAATTTCAGTACATTATTTTTACACATTTTTATACGTACCGAGGCGAAGTACTCGGTTTAGTTCCTAGTTTATCTTCTCAATTTGTTTGGACTAGACTGAGTCAGACTAACTTTGGTTAGCCTTTTAAGTCCTCGAGTTGTACGTCTGGCCTTTGGCCTTCAATCAAAAAAAATTGTAGTTTGAAAGACTCATTTTGATCATGTAGTTTTTGGAAATTTTAGTTGAAGGTTTAGGGGCTTGTAGGGGGGCATGCCATGTGATATCATGCAGGGAGTATTTGTATAATAATTTAGTATTGGGCATGAGGGCTTGTTGGGCAACTTACAAACCCTATTCCATGTGCGTCGCTCCTGGCAACCCCACCCACTCAACCCTCACATTTCCCACTCTTCTTCCTAACCAGAATGATTATATTGTAAATAATGCAACAAATGATCAACTCAATGCATATCTAAAATTAAATGAAATCGGAGAAATGCACCTTTATAATTTGAACAAATCAATAGTTGTTTATGCGGCCTACTGAAAGGATCGGGATCTGGTGTTGCACAACTATTTGCTGCAACTATCAAAACGACATCGTTTTAAAGTTTTATACAAATTATACTACGTAGTTTTGATTCACAGCAAATAGTTTTTGCTGCATATAATCTGAACCCTTACTAAAACAATCTAAAATGTTCAATTAAAATAAAACTATATCAATATTATGAATTCCATGCAATGATGATAAATTCGTAACGGTTATATCATCCAATCATGATTGATAGTCTCCGTCAAATGTGAGATCAAACCACACTGATTTTTTTATAAATTTGATGATAAGATGGGTACCCCTCCTAGAGTTTGATATAAAAATCAAAGATAAGAAGGTTGTGGAGAATGTAGTGGCGCATCACTTGTCTAGATTAGAGCCAATGAATCCAAAGAACTCCCTAGATGTTCCCATAGAAGACTCAGTTGTAGGAGAGTAATTGCTAAGTCTAGAAGTCTAGACACGTCTTAAACCTAGGGATGCACAAAACTCAGACCGGACCGGAAAACCGGACCGGACCGGACTGAAATTTCGGTTTTCGGTCCTCGGTCCTAAAATTTTCAATTTTCGGTTTTCGGTCCGGTCCGGTTCGGTCCCAACAAATATTCGGTCCGGACCGAGGACCGAATTGTTTATATTAGGGGTTGACAAATGGCCTGACCCTAAAATATATTACCTAAGCTCTATTAGAGCTAGGATTATCGAGGTTAGATGAGTTCAAGAGCCCAAATTATCAAGCTCAATCAAACTCACCTCTACTCGCAATGTTTCACCCAAATGGCGAAACAAAGATTGAAATTTTCGTTTGATTATGTTGTTTATTTATACACACGGTGCTACTCATTTCTTCTTCCGGCGAGCGATGTGGGATTTGGATCCGCGGAAATAATCATATAGGGTCCGCGGATCCAAATCCCACATCGCTCGCCGGTAAGAGGAATGAGTAGAGAAATGTTATAAATATACAACCCACTCGCTTCAATTTTCATACTTCGAACTCGTTGGGTTTGAGCTTTCCTTGAGCTCTCGAATGAGTACGATTTAAAAAATATGCTCTTGAAAATGGATGTGACGTGTGAAGTTTGTCAAAATTTCAACAGGGATTATTCGGTCTTAGACCGGACCGGACCGAATCGGTTCGGTCCGGTTCGGTCTTCGGTCCCTTTTCTATAAATAATTCGGTCGGGAGGACCGGACCGGACCGAATATTTCGGTCCGGTCCAGACCGAATGTGCATCCCTACTTAAACCCATGAACGCGGACCTAGTAAACTATCATGCTTGTGGAGTCATACCCGAGGACTTAAGCTACAATCAAAAGAGGAGCTTCAACTCCATGAGCTTGAGGAAATCCGTTTGGATTCCTATGAAAGCTCTAAAATCTATAAGGAAAGATCTAAAAGGTGGCATGACAAGAAGATCATTAAGAAGAGCTTCAAGAAGGGAGATTATGCGCTTCTTTTTAATTCAAGGCTAAGACTCTTCTCGGTCAAGCTCAAGTCTAGGTGGTTCGGACCGTTCAAAGATGCTAAAGTCTTTGATGATGGACATGTGAAATTAGTGAACAATGAGGGTGTGACCTTCAAAGTAAATGGACACCGCATCAAGACTTACCACGGGACTAAGAAAGGAATGGAGCTTGCCAAGTTCAAGCTCAATGATGCCACTTGAGAAAAGCGATGTGCTAAATGCATCCGTGATGCCTACAAAAGTGAGTTAGGAGTAGTTTACATCATAATTGCATTCACTTGTTGAGGTAATATGCTATTGGTGTTGATTATCCATAAGACTTGCTATGTTTTGATTGACATATCTCATTTAGGATTCTTATATGACTCGCATTACACATGTTCGAGACGCACAAGATATAAGTGTAGGATATTTTGATGAACGAATAAATAGTCTATGTTTATTCGTAACCTCGCTTAATATTTTGTTTGTTTCTTATTTTATTGAGAGTCTTTTGATTCTTTTTGTGTCTTTGCAGGATAAAATCAAATTTATGGCGACACGAGGCACCTTGAGGAAATTTCTGGATTTTCGGGGCAAAAGATGATTCGACCGAGTCAAAAGAGGGCAGACCGAGTCACAATGTGATTTGCCCGAGTCAAAGGGACACGAAAGTGACTTGACCGAGTCACCACCGACTCGATTGACTTCGGGGAGCACTATACAAGTGACTCACCTGAGTCACTTGTTGCAGCCCGAGTCAAAAGGTGAGTCGGTCAACGGTCAATCACAGAGAAAATTTCGGGACTATAAATAGAAAAAGAGGATTTCGATGCAAAGTGTCCTGATTTTGAGAAAAAGACCTAGAAAGAAGAAGTGGAGAAATCAAGGATCCAAGCTTGAAGATCGTCATCAAAGTTCAAAGAGAAGATTCCCCATCACTTTTCTACTATTCATTTCCATTTTGCTGTACTTATTTGATGTTTGTAACAGGTTTACACTAGTTATGAGTAAGTAGTGCTAGGTTTGGGGATCTCATGATCCCTTGGGTGAGGTTTCATCATGTAAACAATCACTTTTACTTGTTGAATGAAGTTTAGTTAATTTTCTCATGAAATAAATCTACTCATATTACGATGTGCTCTATTTGTTTGACAAAATGCCAAAGAGACTATCTTATCAAATGTGGCATTAAATTGTTCAATGATGATTGATATTTTGATGTCTAATATCTATTTGATTAATTTTATGCGATCATGCATGCATGAAAGTGATGAATGATCATGTAAGATAGGTTTTATTCAAAAAACTCCTATGTTATCAATCATTAGACCGAGAGGTTGAGATTATGAAGCATAGGAGATACACGGTTTAATAGAACAATGGTTTGAGAACCGTGTCACTCACTTTTCCCCCTTACCAATGATGGAACGATGGTTGAAATTGGTTAAGGGATGAATGACAACTTAGGAAAATTGACTATATTCATTTATATGAATCCCTAATATAGTTTGCATGCAATTGGACCTAGCCTGGGGGAAATGAATTCCTAAATCCCTTTTTATTGATTGTTACATTTCATCTACTTAGTTTACTTTGTTAGAATCAAGAAACTTTATAACCAAATTCCCCCAAACCACTTTTAGATGAACTTAGTAATGCATCCTAGTTAACTTAGTTAATTGCTCCCATTGGGTTCGATTCTAGATCACTCCTAGAATTCTAAATATCGTTTGACTTGTGCTTATGATTAGTTTAGCGCGTCATTCAATCTCCAAGGATGGAACGAGAGCTGAACTTGAAAGGATGATTCGTAGCGATAAGAATTTAAACTAATTGTGATTTGTGCTAGGAAATTGTGTGGGTTAAATCTCCTATGTCCTAGGGGTGAAGTAGAAGTCCTTGATCATGTTTATTTCCTTGTTATTACAATCAATCAACCTTTAATCTACGTCCCTTAACCCTTTTAGGTTAAGAAAACCTAGGTAATTTTCAACTAGTAAACTATCAACTCTTCTCTTGGGTTCGACCCTAGGTCCCCTAGGTTTATAAATGTGTTTGACGCGTGACTAGGATAAGTGTTTTCCATAAATACTACCCTAAATTGCACGTCACTGTGGCTGCTCATTTGCTGCCCCAACTGGCTCAGATATCACTATCCCTCTCTCCGATACTCTGGCTTCTTCCTCGGTCTCCCAACTGGTCGACGTGGACAATCTATTATTCTACACGCCTTATCCTCAAAATATATCCATACGTATCTTCTAGCAGAATGAGACCACCTGATGTGCTTCTCGGATCGAAAGATATGCTCATTAGCCTATGAGAAGTGACTCAATATGTGCGCTGGAGGTACAGGGTAAGGATGCAAGCCCACATTATAAATATAATGATGCCTTTACAAGCTACAAGCCTAAACTCAGCAGTATCGTCTATATCACCTCACCAATCAAGTCAAAGAAGCGGTCTTATCCACTGCGGGGAAGCATAACCCGTGCCTCCTCGTAAACATCCATCATCCCCATTAAAATTGAGACTGGCATAAGGGATCCAGATGAGTCAACTGTAGAAACATCTTCAGAGTCCTCTCTATTCTTGATGACTCACCTCTCTCTTGCTGACTACGGGTTCTCCTTATTGCACTCATCTTTCCCCGAAATCTTGTCAAATCCGGTCAACAGCACCAACGCGGACCCAAAAGAATAAATTCTGTGGATCCTTTTTAATTTACAAAATTATTTACCGTCTGTGGGAATTAATTCAACACCGTCTGTCGAACATTTGTTGAGACTGTTTTCAACGACTGCCATACGAGTCTTCCAAGATCCACACACGATTCGACCAAAAACAGCAATACGATCCTCTCCGATCCATAATAACGAAATTCTCTACAATCAAACCAAATCGAGCCTTAAATTACCAAAACACAATCCACAAACCCTAAGAACACCAAATCCTTTCCTATTCACACAAGCACACAAATTAACCAAAACCTAAACATATCTTGTACCAGATCCAAGAGTGGCAATGGAGCGCTCAAAGTATTTGTTTTTACCTCTCTTCGTCAATTCTGTTGAAATTAGATTTTGGACTGTTGTCCTCTGTCGTAGCGTGTATTTGATGACAAGATGTAGTAAAGAATATATTGCTAAAATAAAAATTCCAAATCATAATAAAGTAAAACTCCCATAAACTAACTAACTCCCTTTTTGGTGGCTCTCTGACAATGAGCGCACGTCGTTTGAGTTGAAATATAAAAGGTAATCTGATATTTCTTGTTTATGATACAATGATAGAGTTCCCTTATATAGGGATTACATGGGATGATTTTGAGGTGAGTAAATGAGATACACCAAATCTATCATTGCCTAAATTTGATTATGCCTATTCTGAGACTTTCGTATTTTTTAGGCTAGACTATCTAACAATAGCTAGTCAACAGTTTGTTATGTCAAATGCAAACTTTTGTCACTAGCATAGTGGTGAGTAGGGATTGAATCCATTGAGATTTAATTGAGTGCATGGGATTAGTCGATCAAGTTAATTTTGTATGCTAATATCATTTTAACTCACTTAATGAAGGAACATGAATTAGTAATTAAAACAAGGTCTCAAATATTTTGTTGCAGATCATGTGCCAAGTTGTACCTTAATTAGATAATTGTAGTAATAGAGACAATGTAAAGAAGACTTATGATTGTTTGATCTTCATACTGCCCTATTGAAATTTTACAGGAACGTTGTATCTCGTTGGTGAATTCTCACATTTGAAGTGAGAAGAGAACTGAGGATTTTTAAATCTTAACCCCTGACTGTTATTTTCTCACAAAAGAGGTATCTGGGGTGCTATGATTTCCCCCAAAGTGAGTTCTGCCTCGTGTACTTGATAGGTTTTACATAGTCCGATTAATAACAGTTGTCCCTTCTTCTAAGAAACATCAATTTGAATTTGGTTATGAATTCGCATCAGCCGCACATTCTATTGGGGTGCGACTGTGCAATCTATTGAGAATCTCAAACTACGTGCCTCATATTGTTCGGCTAGTACTAATTTTTCAGCTCTTTTTCTTAGTTTCGCCTAGCGATAAACTTTTGAGTTATGTTAGTTCCTTTAAGCCCACATTTTCTTCTAAGATCTTTTAGAAATTTTTGAGTTATGTTAGTATGAAAACTCTCTATTATAAACTGCTTTCATGTTCATATCTGGTTTCTTACAACAAAAGCCCCCTATTTTACTAATTTCCTATTCTGTAACTCTACTATTGCAACTCTTTGTTAATTGTCCGCTACTTTCAGCTTCACTAGACACAAGAGGGTATTAATTTTTCATGTACAACAATGCATATTCAAGTTTTACAATCATCAAACAGGGAGTTACTTAGTTTAGTTTTAATTTTATTTCTTAGTAAGATTTCAGTTATTATTAAAATGAAATTTTATTTTATATGTTTATTATTGCATAATAATATCATCATTTCGAACAATAATTTCTTTTAACTTTCCTGAAAACGACAATGATAGTGAAGACAATGATGTAGGCAACAATGAGTGATAATCGCCAAGTTGTTCTCGAGGGAAAATCATAACCAACACCAACAAAACGTCCCTCACCCATAAGAAGAGGTGAAAGAAAGAAAAATGATTAATTAAGAATATGTTTGCACCTACATTCATAACCTTGATGCATTCGCATTTATCTAGACGAGGATATGTTCAAACAAAAGAGCGGGGTGGTGCATTGTTCGCCCAAAAATTTTGAAATAGAAGGAGAAAATCCCACTCATCATCTAAAGGAGTTCATAATTGTCGCATAAGTTGATAAATTAAAGCGTTTTATACTTGAGCATGGCTGATGATGTTTTCTACGAGATCAATGCATTCTTGGGAGCAGATGCATCAAAAATTCTTGAGCAAATACTTTGAACCATCTAATGCCTGAATGGTTTGAAGAAATGGAGGAGCTGATTTACGATGTTGGTGAAAACGCTAGGTATCGTAAAATCAATATGAGCTCAAAATATATTTCTATCATCAATACCTATTTTGATTTGCAAGAAGTGAAAAAGTTAATACAACAGCTGGCAGGGACAAAAAAAGCCTCAAATAAAGTGCAAAATTTGTTCATCCGTGAATTATATCACTAGCCAAATTGTGCAAATTATGCTCTTCGGTGGATACCAAGAAATTGACAAGAAAAATTTGTTGATATCAACATATAAAGGATTCCTAATTCTTTTATTCAATAACGAAAGATGTCTAACAAAATAATAAAACATACATTTAAATAGTAAACAACATACAGACTTAGAATTTAATACAATGCTAAATAATTAAATGACCTTGTAAACCCACTTTTAGTCTTGTTCGGCTAAATGTGGATTAATTTGATAGGACGTATTTATACGCTTGTTTATCATACTTATTCGACTCCTAATACCTTTATATTGCAATTGCAACATGGTGAAGGTTTTATTTTGAGAAGCATTGAAAGAGATTAAAGAAGTATTGGCTAAAAGACAAAATTGTGCAAAATTCAATCATTGGCCCGAGCTGAAGAAACAACTCGATATTGACTAGTAACGGACGTGCGGTACAAACTGCGCCATCCAAGAATGCATACTGTGCATGATCATTCCCTTGTGGACTTTGCGGTGAAAACCATCAAGGGTAGAGATTCGATTCTCGATTAGGATTCCAAAATTCAAGGGCAAAGCGATGCATTTTCAATAAAGATTCAGTAACAAAATTGTGAACATTTGCACTTCCATATGTCTTCTTTTAATTGTTTCTTTTACTACTTCAATTATGATAATGTTTGCTTAGTCTATATAATTTAATAGTTACAGCGTAACACATGATGTTGTAACAAAATATCTTGTGACTTGTTCTTAAATTATCAATTCACGTTCTTGTATTAGCTATTGATTAAGTTAATTCATATTGTTACACTTGTTGAACTTAGCTATGATTCAGTTCGAACATCGAGATTTAAAAACTAGTTTTTGTAATCTAGTTTAGCTCGCTTTATACATAGTTTAGCTCCAAATGAATTATTCATTAGAAGTAACTACATGCCATACCGTGCCTGAACTATGAGAATAAAGAAATTGTATTTACGTGATCTATGATAAATATTAGTTACAAATGATTGTTCTGAGTCTTGATATGATTATTAAATGAGAACCATCGACCATTTGCTATTACACTCTTGCAACCTCTTTCTTGACAACCCCGTTTACATTTGAAGTCCATCAAAGATACCTAGTTTCATAAATCAAACCAGAAAATGATAAACAACAAAATATTTCAAAAAGTTATTGGTGTTAGTTTCAAGTAGCTCAAAATAAAAAAACAATTCCAACTTTGCCACTCTTACGTGTTTTTTCCTCATTTACTCTACTTGTAAGTTTTTCCTCTGTATAAAAGTGTTTTTTCAAACACACAAAAGCCTCATTGTCGTTTTAACCCATTCAGAGTCAGCGCCTTTTGAAAAACTGCCAAGTGGGTAAATTTAAATGAAAGCGCCTTTTGGAAAGTTGCTTTCAAAAAAATATTCATACCCAAAACATAAAAGGTAAATCCCTCAAAAATTACTAGTTTGTTAAACTCTTAATGTTAAATATGAATATAGTTAAAAAGTAATATTATTTTACTTTCCAAAGTTATTAATGTACTAGATTTAATATTTAATTATTTAAATGTTTGATATTCAATATGTTGCAATATACAAATACAATCATTAAATTTAATATAATAAATTTAGAGAATGATAAAGCTGTCAAAATCATCAATAAATTGTTTTATTAATTTCAATATTAGAAATAAAAATAATCGGTTGTTGGAGAGCCCTAGTATCGCTGTAAAGCATTTTCAAACTCTCACATATTTAATATAATTTTTTAATGAAAATAGTATGATTTATTGAAATCGCCTTTTAAAATGGGTTGCGCGCCCGCGTTCTGCTCGGACCATTTTTCTCATTTGTTTCTTGCTGCAAAATAAGCTTCTAAACATCTGTCTTTAACGCATATTCATCCTTAGCTCATAAAATCTCCTAAAATACAAAACTACACCAAAAGCGTAATCTTATACGAGAAAATATACAAACAAGCATAATGTAAAGGAAATAAAGTATCATATGAAAGTGCCTTATCGAACCCCCCACACTTACTCTTGTTCGTCCCTAACAAGCGGACTAAGGACTAAAGCTTATCTCGTAAGTATATATGCACGACTTGCTCAGCGCGCACCATCTCACGCGTTATTCGCACATCAACGCATATTATGTTCATGAAAGTCAGAATTGAATAATGCACAAATAATTTCAAAAATTCATGTTTTCCTTTTCCTTGGAATTCAGATCAATTCGGATGGTTGGGAGATAGTTCTTCTTTAGGCACCTAGTCACCAATTTCAGCTCTGAATTTCAATTACATGGTTAAATTTGTTCGCTTTCTCTGTTACGTGATTAATTCGCATTCTAGGGGTCTGAGTTCTTTGTCTTTGGCGACCGATTATGTGTTCTCAGACAATTTTGTGATCTAACGTGATGAACAAGTTTCTTCTCATTGGTTCGGCTCTTTGAGCTTCGGTTCTGAATTGATAACTTTACTGGTCCATATTTCTTTCCCTTGAACGGTTCCAATCACGGCCTTCGTATAGCAGCATATGGAATCAACACCCCACTCTCCCTTCTGATCAACCGCGCGCAAGTTAGGTCACGCGTTTGCAACCGCGCGCCCCTTCCTGAACGGTCAACTTTGAAGAGAAGACGGTCTGTTTTCCCGTGGTGTGGGTGAGAAAGTAAAGTGAGAAAAACAAGCACGTAAGTAACACTGGCGTGCAACAGACTGTAGTTATAAGAGTGTTAACAGAAACAGAGATGACCTCGGTTATAAGAGTGATAAGGCACTTTTGTATGCTGTTTTACGTCTTTTACACTACTTAGATTTCTAACATTTTAAATATAAGATTACGCTTTTGGTGTGGTTTTATATCACAGGTTTATTAGAAGAGTTAGAACAAAAGTGCAACAAGAAGGCTGAATCTCAGAGCAAAGAACAACAAAATAACAAGACCGAAAAACAAAGGAGCGCGCGAGAAGTGTAGCGCGTGAGTAATGAGTCACGCATAGCAGAGGAAGCAATGACGTCAGCAACCAGCGACAAATTCGGAGCGATGACGTCATCACGCGCAAAGAATATTTCTAAAGTTGGTTTTTAGAAGATATTTCTAAAGCTGGTTTTTAGAGATAAAGATGATTCCCCAAATATTTTCTTGCCTAATTTCTTGCGGAAACCCTAGCAAGCAAGACATATAAATACCATGCATGAGGGGATCACAAAGGGAGCCGCACATCCACAATTCAGACCTAGCTGTGAAGCGCCGTGCGCGCAAGTTTCCGACGCGAGCAGAGCGACGCGTAAATCAGATTTGTTTTGTTATTTTAGTCGTTCAAACTTAAACCTTGAGATGTATCCATTCAGTATGTCTAGCTAACTTACTGAATTCGGTTTCGATTCTGATCTTTGAATAATATGTTTTGATGTTTTGTTCTTAATTGCATGATAAGTTTAGTATTATTACTCCAAGCTCAATTGCATGATAATTAGGTTAGATAGTTAAGCGAAGCCTTGACCCGTAGACTTAATTATAGAATCTATTGTCTATTGTTAAACTATCAGAGGTACGTGACTGTGAATGATAGGAGTAACGCTAGAATAGTTAATCACTACTTTGACCGGATTCGTGATTAATTAGACTAGGCCGAGTAGTAATATCATACAGACTTTGACCGGAATGTATGTGTAGGTTATTAAGCCTTGACCGGACCTCAACTTACGTGAACATTATATCACATATCTTTAGTGGCCAATGATAAGCATAGAGTTCATAGTGATGAATCTGAATCGAGCTCATCTCTGTTTCTGTTAACACTCTTATAACTGCAGTCTGTTGCGCGCCAGTGTTACTTGCGCGCTTGTTTTTCTCACTTTACTTTCTCACTCACAAAACCCCAATCTTAGTTGTAGATAAAAGACGACTTCTCACCGTTCTCTGTGGATTCGACCCCTGCTTACCTAGACTGTACTAAGGAGGAGAGAGGGATAAATTTGCAGCACTCAACGAAGTGCCGTCACATGGCGATTAAGTTACAGAGAGGTATGAAAGGAGCTCGGCTGTTGTGTCGTTACTCAGGTGTTCTGCATTAATGTTCATCCTCACTTGTTATCCTCCCCAAAATGTAAACAATCAACCCTTTGTAAGGCTTGTTGGGGACCAAGCAGTTACTTTTATCAGTAGCTTTCCGCCCTTAAGATTCTCGTATCTAAGGTTCGTACTGAAAATACTGTTGATGAGTTGCTGTCTTCTCTCATTCATGATCAAGCTCTTAGCTCCATAAAGCTTACTCCTATCCTTGTTAACAAGTTGCTTCATCGGTTCAAAGATGATGTGGGCCCAAGCCCAATTTACTAATCTATTAAGTTAGTCCCACATCGCTTTTTATTATGTTTAGCTATAGTTAGTTTCATATAAATAGTTAGCTTAACTTTATGTATTGTCACATCTTTGAATTAATAAAACTTGAGTATTTACTCGTTTTCTTCTGGAGGATTCCAGTTATTAATTTGTGAATTTGTCGTTTGACAGTTCACGCGGGCTTCCGATACGTCAGTTGGTATCAGAGCAGGCTTTATCCTGACTTTTTATCACTGATATTTTAATATCAAAGTTTTACCTACTTTTATGATTGGCCTAAACGCTACTGCAGCGGTTTGAGGGCAGCAGCTGAAGAAGTGGCGCGTTAAAGCTTCTCTTTCTTGAAGAGAACTCGAGTCGAGTTCTTTAGAGGTGGAGGAGTCTGATGTAGGAAGAATTTCAAGATTTTGGGTTTATCCCACATCTTTAGATTTGGAAAACTTTGTAATATCTTTTCTTATATAATGTTCTTTACTTTTCATGTAATCAACATCTTTTGATCAATAAAACAATTGAGTTTTCTCAACGATTAGGGAGGATTCCCTTCACTAGTACAGATTATATATTCAACAGCGCTTGTATTTAAGCGCTGTTAAAAAAATTAGATATGTAACAGCGCTTAATTAAAAAAGCGTTGTAATAGCTACATTTAGTACAACGTTTAATACAAAAACGCTGTAAAAAATATATAACAACGCTTTAAGTTTTAAGCGCTGTTTTAAATATAATATTTAACAGCGCTTATTGAGAAGAGCGCTGTCTTAAATTTCACATTTCACAGTGAAATATATTCAATAGCGCTTTTTATATAAGCGCTGTCTTAAATGAACTTTTAACAGCGCTCTTTAGAATAAGCGCTGTTAATATTGATTTACCACAGCGCTTAAAATAAAAAGCGTTGTAATAACTTCGTTTTAACCCTAGTAATTTTCCGACTTCAAAGTTTTACTCATTCTCAGATCCCGCTTTTCCGATTTTACCGGCCATCGTTCTCTTCCGTCTAGCTTCCTCTGCAATTTCCGACGACGCTCAGCTCTGCGATTCCGACTTAGCTTCGTATCAATTTCCGATGCAAGCTCAGATACGGTACCCCTTATTCTTAAACCCTAATTTTAAGCTTTGTGTAGTTTGTTTTCTATTGTATTAATCTATTTGTATATTGTTGTTTTGTGTTTGATCATGAATAATTTTGTTAAATATGTAGAAATGGAGAATTTGCAAATCACAAATGATAGGAATGATAACGCGGGAGAGTGTTCCGTGCCATCTAAGAGAGGTAAGAGGGGGCCTACATATTTGACCAAATTTTATAAGGAGAGAAGTGGTTTTAATACTTTATCCACTATCGAGTTTACCGATAAAGGACTTCCAACGGGTCCTAATAAATCAATTTGGAGAAGTGCACTATGTTTGGCGGCAAGAACACGTGTTCCAATTACTTATCAAAATTGGAGGCATGTGCCTGCAGAGTTGAAGAAACTTGTGTGGAGCGATATGAAGGTAATAAAAAATGTTATTTTTATTCTATTATGTTTCATGTTTGAAGTGATTATTGTATTAATGTTATTTTACATATCAATTTATATTTGTATACTATATATGCAATATGTTTGAAATGATTTGTTCTTTTTACTTGTTTTTACAGGCAAAATTCAATGTGTCGGATGCTCACAAGTCTCAAGAGCTGAGACAAGCTGGAATCTCATGGAGAAATTTCAAGACAACTCTTACCAAAGATTACATCAAGGGTAGAAAGAACGAAGAGGATTCCACTCTTGTTTATCAATTCATTACTCCGGATTAGTGGCGGAGTTTGTTGCTGGGAGGAGAAGCGAAGAATTTGAGGAGGAGGGCTTGAGAGCTGCCAAAAGAGCACGCCCCAACAAGTATCATCATGCTACTTCTCAAGGCGGATATAGCCGTGCTGAAGAGCTCCTGATAAAGGAGAGATATGATGCGCTTCAGGCTACTGGATTGTGCGATGACTATGATGTAGGGAGCATTACAGTTGAGATGTACGAAGTATGGAAGAGAGCCCATCAAACAAAAACAGGTGGTTATGTTAACGAGACAGCAAAAACTATTGCTGCAAAAATTGTAGGTCTTCTTTAGTCTATTTAATTACATAGTTGATATTTTAGAAGGATATTTCTTGTAATAATATTTATTTATCTTTCTTTAGGCTGCGGCAGAGGAGGAGGCATCTGCTGGACATTTCATTTCACAAGGGCGGAATGATATACTTACTCAGGCGATTGGAAAACTTGAGTATCAAGGACGTACTCGAGGGGTCGAAATGGCGGTGGGCTGGAAAAAAGTATTTCCCAAAGGTTCGACTTCTACAAAAGGTAGCACAAATGTCGTGCAACAATCTAAGGGAGTCGACGTTAGCTCCTCTCAGCAGCACATCCCATCGCCTGAAGATGATATTTTCTCTACAATCCCTGAGGTATATTAAATTTATTAAATTAGATAAAATACAAAATTTTGGTAACTGATATTTACTATTAGGGTTAATTACAGATGACTACCTGCATAATAGGCCATATTCCACGCCACCACCTTTATATTGTAATATTACATTCGACCACCTTTATAATTACTAACGTTTCCAAAGAACCACCTCAGTTAACGGCAGTTAACGGAGAGGTGGTTAAATGGAAACCAAATTGATTATAAAGGTGATGAAGTGGACACATATTTATTATAGAGGTGGTGTATTGTAATAAAAATACTATTATTTTATTAAAAATTTAATATATTTAACGTAAAATTTGACGGAACAGTGATAGGTGGTTGTTTGAGAACGTCAAATGTTATACGGATGGTCGAATGTAATATTACAATATAAGAGTGGTGGCGTGGAATATGGCCTAATATGGCCTTTTATTTACTTGATGTAGACGGGTTTAAAATGTGCTTTCTTCATTGATGATGGCTCTCGGACATGGTTGCGTATGGTCTTGTTTTGCATGGGAAATCGTGCAGTATAGCCTCATTGATGATCATGAAGTGAAGGCATCATTGCATTATGCAATCGACCCTGATCAGCCGATCCCGCATCCTTTGGCGCAGTTGAACACTGTAAAGGATGCGGTGAATGCAGTTGTACCATGGCCTAAGTCATTGGTTGAAGTTAAAAGAAAGGTACATCAATATATTTACTTCATTTATCTTTAAATCGTTTGTCCGTTGGTTATGAAGAAGGAATAAGAGGGTTTTGTCAGTTTGCTAAGGATTTTGCAGCCCGGAATGACACTGAATATGTATTTTGTCCATGCACTGATTGTTGGAATAACAAGAAAATAAAAGTCGGAGATCTTCACAAACATTTGTTGTTAAAGGGGATTGATCCAAAGTACAAAGTTTGACATTTACACGGTGAATTTGAAACAGCTAACTCTCCCCCCAAATGGAACAACATCGATTTAATGGTGAAAATATGGATTGGGAGGATGATGATTTAATTGGAATGGTGAATAACATTGAGAAAGAGATGAACGTCGGGTCTTCTGTCATTGAAAAACTTAAATCTGATTCTGAGACACCTTTATACGATGGTTGCACAAAATTTACCAAACTTTCAGCAGTGTTAAAGTTGTTTAATCTGAAAGCAAAGAATGGATGGAGTGATAAGAGTTTTACAGAGTTATTACATTGGTCAGAAATGCTTCCTGATCCGAACACATTACCTACTCGTACTTATGACGCGAAGAGGGTAATGTGTCCTATGGGAATCGAATACTCAAAAATTCATGCATGTCCAAACGATTGTATTTTGTTTCGAGGTCGGTATAAAGATCTAACTGAATGTCCAGTTTGTAACTCTTCAAGATATAAACCGAACAAAGCACCCAGTATCAGTTCAAAAGGCGCACCGTCTAAAGTGTTGTGGTATTTACCTCCAATTCCTAGATTTCAGCGGCTCTTCTCAATCTCAGACGACGCTACTAATTTGCGATGGCATGCTGAAAAGCGTGTTGAGGATTATATGATGCGTCACCCGCTGATTCAGTTCAGTGGAAGACTTTTGACGAAACATTTCCTGAATTTGGAGGCGATCCAAGAAACTTGCGTTTAGGTTTGTGCACTGATGGAGTGAATCCGTTTGGAAATCTTAGTAGTCAGCATAGTACATGGCCAGTCATATTGGTTATTTATAATCTTCCACCTTGGTTGTGCATGAAACGCAGATATATGATGCTCTCATTATTGATTTCTGGGCCTCGGCAGCCGGGGAATAACATTGATGTTTATTTACAGCCATTGATAGATGATCTAATTCTTTTGTGGGACAAGGGTGTCCCTACTTATGATGTATCTAGAGACGAGTTTTTTGATATGCGAGCGATGTTATTTTGCACAGTCAATGATTTTCCTGCATACGGTAACTTGTCCGGGTATAAGATCAAAGGATACAAAGCATGCCCAATATGTGGAGAGAATACACATTCTCAACATCTTAAAAACTGTCGCAAGATTGTATACATGGGACACAGACGTTTCCTTCCGACCAATCATTCCTACCGTCGAAAGAAAGCTTCGTTTAATGGGAAAGTTGAGTTTGAAAATGAACCGAAATCAGCTTCTGGCAAGGAAATACTTGATACTATTTGGGAAGTTCCTAATGTTTTGGGAAAACGAGGACGTAATACTGTTGATGGTTTGTGGAAAAAGCGATCTATATTTTTTGATCTCCCATACTGGTATACCCTTACTGTTAGACATTGTATTGACGTTATGCATGTGGAGAAAAATATTTGTGATAGTCTTATCGGTACCATTCTTAACATTCCTGGAAAGTCAAAGGACGGTGTGAAGGCTAGATTGGACATGCTTGAAATGAACATTCGTAAGGAGTTAGCTCCCGAACAAAGAGGACAAAGAACCTATCTACCACCTGCGTGTACGACTTTATCTAAAACTGAAAAATTAGTTTTTGTTCCAGTTTGAAGGGTGTTAAAGTTCCTTCGGGTTTCTCGTCAAATATTTCAAGTCTGGTTTCCATGAAAGACATGCGTCTTGTTGGTTTAAAATCTCATGATTGTCATACATTGATGCAACAGCTATTGCCTATCGCAATTCGTGGGATATTGCCTGAGAACGTGAGATCTGCTATTACAAGATTGTGTGTTGTTTTCAGCTCTTTGTGTTCTAAGACAGTTGACCCGCTTGACTTAGACGAACTCCAAAAATTGTTGTTACTATCTGTCAGCTTGAGATGTATTTTCCTCCCTCGTTTTTTGACATTATTGTTCATTTGACTATTCATTTAGTACGGGAGGTAAAATTTATTGGACCGGTCCATATGAGATGGATGTATCCTTTCGAAAGGTACATGAAGACCTTAAAAGGTTATGTGAGAAATAGACATCGACCTGAAGGTATGGTTGAAGGATACATTGCCGAGGAAGCAATTGAGTTTGCTTCTTGGTTGAAAGACGACGTTTTAAGTTCAAATGTGCCTGATTTTGTGAAGTCTCTTGGTGTTGGGCCTAGTTGCGCCGTTCATTCTTATAGTGGGTATGATTTAAAATGGTTATTCATTTTACAAAAGATCAGGATGAAAGAAGTTCAGTTCACAATAGTGGCGTGACAATTGTTGCTGACACAATTCATGTGTCTAGTGCCAAAGATAAGAACCCTGTAAATGCCGGTGTGAATTATTATGGTGTTGCTGAAGACATATGAGAAATAGACTTCGTAGAAGTTCGGATATCTGTTTTCAAGTGCAAATGGGTGCATAGTTCGAATGTTCGTATTGATGAATTCGGCATGACATTTGTTGACTTTCGTAGAGAAGGCTACAAAGACGAGCCTTTCATCATGGCTGAGCAAGCTAAACAAGTATTTTACGTCAAGGATCCCACAAATGAACATAAATATATTGTCATTCATGGAAAACAACATATTTTCTTCGAAGATGGTATGGATACAAATGATTACTCTGAAGATAGTGCAGCGGTTTATAGCACCATTCCAAACAATTTCGAAGACGTTGGTGAATTTCAACAGAGAAGGGATGATCACAATGAAGGCATATGGATTGAAAAACACCATCTCAGTCCGATATATCAGCCTTTGCCGTGCTAACAAATGCCAGTAGGCTTACATCCTGTTCAAAGAAATGCTAGGCCAAGAGCTTAAACCCAAGGTCCAAACTTGCCGCCTTCTTCTCGACGAATGCAAAGATAAGTTCATGTATGATGCTGCAGACAGGATTGAAAATGTTTTGAAGCAAATGTAACCATTTGGCAAAGAAGTAACCACCTCGACCTCTAGCTCGTTTGAAAATGATACGAACCAAGTTGGTTTTATCGGTTTAGATGAACAGATGAAAGGGATGAGATATTAGAAGAGTAGAGATGGGAAATTGTTGAAGGGGTTTAGGGTTTTAGAGAAGGGAAGAACATGGGAAGAAGATAAGATTAATTCATTCTTGTTGCCCTCAAGGCTACACTCTATTACTATTTATACAATTGACTAAATCAATTGCATATTACATTTATGCCCCCAAGCTAGGGTACGTAACATTCCTACGTCCTCCAAAACGACCTTGTCCTCAGGTCATTGATTTTTATGGTGTGCATAGTGAAAAGCCATTAAAATCACACAACATATGTCAAGCTAATCAAACTGAATGCCCTGTGCACGTTTCCATAGTTATTTTCATTACTGAATACCTCAATAACAAGCCTATGTCCATACACTCCGTGAGAATATAAGTTGATTTCATTTCCCCTTTTGAGACCTCAAAATAAATTTCAGTTGGAAAACAAGCATTCAAGTAAGCATCCCTTCTGGGTTCCCTTATCGACAAAACAATCAACATAATTTTGTATCTTTTTGTCTTGAATCTGCCGCCCCATGCGAGAATAACAAAAAATTAACCACACATCATTGTCGACGAATAAGGCATATATAGTGAAATTACTAATCGTTTCAGATGATCAACTATGATAGTGCTCGTACTGACATCTCGAATCTTCATATTACTGGCACGAGATATGCGCATTCCCACCCCATTTTGTAATCTGAGATAGTCAAAGATAACCCGAATACCAAATTTATCTTCAGAATGCTTTGTGATATCTTTGGGAGTTCAGTTTGGTTAAAATGCCTAAAATAGAAGTCGGTCAAAATGAATGTGATCGGATGACTCTGATCACATAAACAACAAGTAGCCTTTGTTGTCACTAAATAATCCTTGCAAAAAAAACATCCAATATGCACGGAGAATAACTGTCCATTCAGTTGGCTATGAATAAAAAGTGTGTAATGTTCTTGAATATGGACACCATCATCCTTTGACATCAAAAACTGCTGCACAAATCCATGAAAGTGTAATAAATATGGTGATGTCCTCTTTCAATGGAGCTTCTGTCCGAACAAAAAGCAGGGTTGAAAGGTGTACCAAACACATGCCAGAGTTTGGGGCTAAAAATAGATCCATCCAGCTTTCAATTATATATAAAGGCACATCTCTAACCCCATAAGGTGATAACATACAATGAACCACCATATATTAATCACCGCCATATTTATTTCCTTATATTTATTATTTCTAGTTTTTATCACATGCTATATTTGACTAGTAATCCATGTATATATTTGCTAGTTTTCTAATTAATCAAATACAAGATTTTATTCCTTTCTATTGTCATTTTTATATTTCTAAACTTTAACATGGTATCAAGAGCTACGGTTCTTTAATTTTCGCAATGCTTCCGATCTGGGCGGT
This sequence comes from Sedum album, assembly GCA_006409495.1. Taxonomy (NCBI): domain Eukaryota; kingdom Viridiplantae; phylum Streptophyta; class Magnoliopsida; order Saxifragales; family Crassulaceae; genus Sedum; species Sedum album. The sequence continues at coordinate 19,916 of QZGG01000845.1, read as the reverse complement.
GGTGATGTCACCATGTGCCACCGCCCCATTTCTACTTTGCAATCCTTCATTTTCAATGTCCTGACATACAATTTCTCGACACTTGCTCCAACAATTTACACCTTATTTTCCACATACTTTGCTGTGTCATGACATACAACTTCTTCCACCTCCATGCGCATAATTTCAAACTTGCCAAACCATTTAATATATTTTACATCCATCCATCCCTCTCATAATGTTGCACAAATCCTTTTTTTTCGCAAAGTTACAAAGCCGCAACGGCGTGGAAACACAAACCTCAGAAAGCTGATTATGTAAGAAATCATATGGTTTTCAATTAAACAATTTTCTTCTTCCGTCGGCACCGTCGGTAAGTTTTATTCTGTAGACATCGGTCATTGTGCTACGATGAACACATATTTTAGTGTCTTATCTCTCGTGGTTTACCCCCACCTATGTCACCAACATGACTTTCATGTTATTGGTGGTTCTCCCCGCCCATATCACTAACTTACTCTATGACATTTGTTTATGATAAGATATGTTTTTCCGTCCACCTTGTTATAGTGTGAGATATTTTTCTCTACTCCGGCCTATTGAGATGTCATTCCTCAACTCTTGCCTGTTGAGATGTCTTTCCTCAACTCTCTTAATGGTGTGATGTGTTTTTCTATCCAACTTGCTTATGACAAGACATGTTTCCTGTCAAGATCTGTTTGTTGAGATTGAGGGAGGGTGATAACATACAATGAACCACAACACATTAATCTTTTTTTTAAAAAAACTCACCTCGCTAAAGCCCCACTGCTTTAGCACTCACCAGGAATCGAACCCATGACGTATGGCTTATAATACAACCTCCACTGGCACTAGGCTAGCCACAAGTGGGCACCACGACACATTAATCACCACCGTATTTATTTCATTATATTTATTATTTCTAGTTTTTATCACATGCTATATTTGACTAGTAATCCATGTATATATTTGCTAGTTTTCTAATTAATCAAATACAAAATTTTATTCATTTCTATTGTCATTTTTATATTTCTAAACTTTAACATGGTATCAAGAGCTACGGTTCTTTGATTTTCGCAATGCTTCCGATCTGGGCGGTGGTGATGTCACCATGTGCCACCGCCCCATTTCTACTTTGCAATCCTTCATTTTCAATGTCCTGACATACAATTTCTCGACACTTTCTCCAACAATTTACACCTTATTTTCCACATACTTTGCTGTGTCATGACATACAACTTCTTCCACCTCCATGCGCATAGTTTCAAACTTGCCAAACCATTTAATATATTTTACATCCATCCATCCCTCTCACAATGTTGCACAAATCCTTTTTTTTCGCAAAGTTACAAAGCCGCAACGGCGTGGAAACACAAACCTCAGAAAGTTGATAATGTAAGAAATCATATGGTTTTCAATTAAACAATTTTCTTCTTCCGTCGGCACCATCGGTAAGTTTTATTCTGTAGTCATCGGTCATTGTGCTATGATGAACACATATTTTAGTGTCTTATCTCTCGTGGTTTACCCCCACCTATGTCACCAACATGACTTTCATCTTATCGGTGGTTCTCCCCACCCATGTTTTTTCTCCACTCCGGCCTATTGAGATGTCTTTCCTCAACTCTTTCCTGTTGAGATGTCTTTCCTCAACTCTTTCCTGTTGAGATGTCTTTCCTCAACACTTGAGCCTAAGGTTTTGTTAAAGGGGTTCTCTCTTAATGGTGTGATTTGTTTTTCTATCCAACTTGCTTATGACAAGACATGTTTCCTGTCAAAATCTGTTTGTTGAGATTGAGGGAGGGTGATAACATACAATGAACCACAACACATTAATCTTTTTTTATAAAAAAATGCAATGAGAACTGCATCATTTTGCGCAATGGGACATACTAAATGCAATGATTAAGCAGATGCACAGTTTCACTTTCTTCCTGATTTCCTTCCATATGATTGATTAGGTTTTAAATCAAATTGTATATGAACTTCCAGCTGAACATCCTCTTGCTGGAAGCAGACAGCAGACCACTGTATATTTTCAGAAACTTCAAGGACTAAAGTGTGATTTTCTATTCTAAAGATGGCAAGCTTACTAAACGAGACAGTTGCGTACAAAACCACGTCTCTCTTTCGAGCCTCAAGCCCTCGTCACTTTTTCGATTTGCACCGGCGATTTCGTTTTTCGTTCTCCGCTTCCTTCATCGCCTCCGGTAGGGATTGTTGATATTCCAATTATCTTTTTTCCTAGTGTCCTGGCAGCCGGTCTTCTTATGTGAATTTTAGGGTTTCAATCATTGGGATTTATCTTGTGCTGCTCGATTTGGGATATATCCGCAATCCATTAGCGAGGAGATTGTGTTGTTCATTTTTGTGTAGAAATCTGTATGTTGTTCAATCCATTGGCGAATCAGTGGGATTACTGATTTATTTTGAAAAACTGTTGGTAAGGTCTTGACTTTTCTGATTCGACATCGGAGCTTGGCATTTCTGGTTGTATACAAAATTCCCTTGGAGTACAGTTTTAGGGTTTGATATTTTGGATTATGGCAACAGGAAGATATGGAGCTTATCGTGATGTCAAGGTTAAGAGGAGGAATTCTGACACTTTGTCCGGAAAGGAACTCTCTTATGCCAAGGAGGAGTATGATAGAATGAATAACGGGGAGGCAAGTATGACGGATGTGGGCTTAAAGGTGAAGGTTACAAAGGTTGATGTTATAGAGAAAGTTGCAGAGGGAATTGATTTGGGAAATGGTGCTGGTGATGGTAAAAGGGACGGTTGTGATAGCAAACTTGTAGAAAAAGAGCCTGGGGAATTGTCAAGTGAAAGTGCCTCGGAGGATGTTACAGATTTTGGAGTACCTACTCAAGTGAAAAATGTTACTAAAGTGAATGGTGTTTCAGAATTTGAGAATGGTGATCAGTTATCTGCTGGCAAGAAGCGTAAATTTTCACCAATCGTGTGGGATAGAGATGAGAAGGAAATTACCAAGAATTCTAGCCGTAGAGTGACCTCTTCAATGGCCTCGCTTCCCCCACCGCCTCCACTTCCCAAAAGTCTCCAACAAACACTAGGTATCTCATCAATCAATGTTGTTGAAGTTCAATGCCCAAACATAGAAGATGATAACCTTCAGGTATGTAAGTCCCCTGCCAAGCCTCTTGCGGATATAGAGGGAGAGAATGGTGAATCTTCTCGCAATGGTAACATGTCATCTTCACTGTACCGTCGAAAGCTAAATAAGGGCATTGATCAGGAAGCTGCATATCCTGAAGAAGATGATTTTGTTCCTACTAGGAATATTTCATCATCAAGATGGGCTGATGTGTTGGGATCTTCACGGGACGTGGGTGAAATAGCTGATGATGAAGGGCCCCAAAAGAGGAGGAAAGGGATGCCTCTTTCTAAGTCTTATGAAGGTAACATCAGTACTGTTTCTCCTACAATTGGTCAGAAGAGAGGAGGTTCTGTAGGAATTTCTGATACTGAAGAAAATGAGTCAGGAAAGAAAGACTCGATGATCACCGTTGGGGAGGATGATTATAGAGACTCCATTTCCAGGGATTCGGATAGTGATACGGCGGATCATGATGATTTGCATGAAAAAGTAGGAACAGTGGAACCCCCTTTAAGATCTGTAAACATGCTTCAAGGATGTAGAAGTGTTGATGATTTTGAGAGACTGAACAAAATAGATGAAGGTACTTATGGAGTTGTATACCGAGCTAGAGATAAGAAATCAGGTGAAATCGTTGCCCTGAAAAAAGTCAAGATGGAGAGAGAGAGGGAAGGGTTTCCACTAACTTCACTAAGGGAAATAAATATTCTTCTCTCATTTCATCATCCATCTATTGTTGATGTCAAAGAAGTGGTAGTGGGAAGCAGCCTTGACAGTATTTTCATGGTAATGGAGTACATGGAGCACGATCTCAAAGGATTAATGGAGACTATGAAACAACCATACAGTCAAAGTGAAGTGAAATGTTTGATGCTTCAGCTTTTGGATGGTGTCAAATATCTTCATGATAACTGGGTACTCCATAGAGATTTAAAAACTTCAAATCTGCTTTTGAATAATAGGGGTGAGTTGAAAATATGTGATTTTGGGCTGTCTCGCCAATATGGGAGTCCACTTAAACCATACACTCAACTGGTTGTTACTTTGTGGTACAGGTACTAAGTAAATTATTTTTCTCAAGCTATTTTTTCACATATGTGCTGATGGCTTATCGTAAATTTTAGCATCGTCATTTTATATGAAACGTAGGGTGATTTTCTTCTTCGGGATTTTTTTATCATCTAATAAACAAAGCTGAAAGATCAACAATTTTAAAATTGTCGGATGTTGTGTGCACCTAAACATACAATGTACTATCTGATTACTGATTTATTGTTAAATGTGTGGCTCTTAATCTTGTCATGGATATCTTTTCTTACAGACCTATTTTCTATCAATATTTTTTAAAGTGCTTTTGATAATCAGGGCACCAGAGCTTTTATTGGGAGCTAAACAATACTCAACAGCAATTGACATGTGGTCCTTGGGTTGCATCATGGCTGAACTGCTTTCTAAGAAGCCTCTCTTTGATGGCAAAACAGAGTTTGAACAGCTAGATAAGGTATATTCATCTTATGGACCTACTTTGTAATGAACCTACTTCATGTTTTCATAAGTCATAACTCATTTAATACATGGGAATGCATTGCGTTTCTAACAGATATTTCGAACCTTGGGGACACCTAGTGAGGCAATCTGGCCTGGATTTTCTAAGCTACCTGGAGTGAAGCTCAACTTTGTGAAGCACCAGTAAGTACTTTTCAGTTCTTAAATTCATTCCCTCTCTGTATCTAATTCCTTATTCATGTTGCTCTTTTCACTAGACTTCCAGCTTTTGGGGATCTGGTCTGACCTTTGCCTACCTACGTGAGAGTCACTCGGCTCTTACTTCTTTCATTTATACTAATCACAAAGTTGTTCGTTTTCAGGTATAATTTACTTCGTAAGAAATTCCCTGCAACATCCTTTACTGGTTCTCCTGTGCTCTCTGATGCTGGATTCGACTTGCTTAACAAACTGCTAACTTATGATCCTGACAAGGTATGTGTAGTTATAAATTGCATAATACAACTCTTGTTCATATTTTTGTGTTACTTCAACACTTACTTTAATATCATTTTTACTTTTAGCGCATCACTGCTGAAGCTGCTCTCGATCATGATTGGTTTCGTGAAGTTCCGCTTCCCAAGTCAAAAGACTTCATGCCTACTTTTCCTGCTCAGCATGCGCAAGATAGGTGAGGATCTTACTAGTCTTTGAATGAAGGTTTGTTGCTTTATAATGACTGTACCAAAATGAAGCTTTTGTTTTCTCTGATGGCTTCTGCTTCAGGCGTATGCGAAGAGTAATGAAAAGCCCAGATCCTTTAGAGGAACTGAGACGGAAAGAATTACAGCAAGGGGCTGATTTAGGAACCAAAGGTCTTTTTGGATAACACATGTAGTTGGGTACAGAGGTCATCAGCATATGTATTCAGAAGGTTAATTAGGCTGAGGTTAGACCTGCAATGGAAGAGAATTGCCACAGCTTATGTGATATAATCATTCAAGCTCTTTTTAGCAATTGATATGTGCAAAGAAAAAAATTATTTTATACTTCTTTCCTCAGGCAAGCTACACTTTACTCTAGGGACTTCGTGCTCCAGCTGTACTTTGTAAAAGCATCTTGACTGCTTTTCTCCAAGGTGCGCCGTAATGGCCTAAGTTCAGATATGTTTTAGCCTGTATGTAACATAAAGTTTCAGTTGCAGTTTGACATGTGCTTCTTATTTGATTTGAATGCTAGAACTGTTTACGTCAATGATACTTGCCTTTATTGTTTGATGGCTGATGAAAAAATTAACAAGATGCTTGTGCTAGCTTTTTGGGATCAAGCAGTGATTAAGACATTGCTAGAATTATTTTCTATTTACATAGACCTTAGTTAATAAGAAGTATGAACACTGCTTATGGTTATAATTTAATGTTGCACAATTGCTGCCATCAACAGGAGACATGCTCGAGTCTTTTTCTTTAATTTTTGTATTATAATGAGTCCTTTTAAATTACTTTCAAAGTATATGATTGCATTGAAGATGTCTGGAGAAATGAGCTTCACAATTTGCATTTGTAATCTGGACCTGAATGTGCCTTCTCAAACTGCAGACTTCACTTCTCGTTTTGCTGTCATACTAGACTAAATGTATGGTAGGATGGCTGCAGTGGGTGAATTGTTTTTGTCATTTTCTAGTTATCATATGCATTTAGGGAAGTATCCATGGATTTGTGCAGCTTAGTTACATTTTACATGCACCTGTAGGAGAGTCTGACACTTATTTTTTTGTTTTCTGATTATTTTTTATCAATGTTCTATGAAGTGTCTTCATTAAGAGCTATTGATACTTACAGCTTTGAGAAGATGATCTTAATAGTAATAACTAATAATGCTTGATTGCCAAGGGTAGTACTTTGTATTTGGTTTTCAGACTTCAGTGCCTGTGCATCCATTAATGTTCACAGGTTAATTTGTGCTCTAATTTTAAGGTGTTACTCCATGGACGGTTCAGTTTACTTTTGTCCTTTTCGTATTCAGTAATTTATTTATGAAATCAGTGCTCAAATCTAACTGCAATACTGAGAGGGAAGGGAGTCGACTGAAGCAAGGTTACATGCAGCGTTGTGATAAACCTCTGGTCCTGAACAATTCTGGTCTTTCCTAAAGGATGTGACAGGTACCACATAATAGTACTTTCTTTGCATCTCTCAAAGTATGCATATACTCAAACCTATTTGTTCGGTTTTGGTCGTATTCTCTAGTGCCTTTTGGAAGTCATAGATGCCTTGTTTAATTTGCTGTTTTTTCTCTTTGTACATATGCAATGGTGACCTTGATGGTGCATCAAACTGCTGATGTGGTGGATATTTATGAGTTGAGTATGAGGGATCCACCGGTAATGAATTTCATTCAACTTTTATGTGTATTATTCTTCTTGCATTTGGATGCTCTTATTTGCCTGTTAGCTTAAATCAGCAAACCTTGCCTATAGATCCTGGGTCCTAAGAGCATGCATAAACCTTATTTTCTGTTCAGCTGATAGGACAAGTTTCATTATTTATGGCCCTTGTAGTTAAAGAATGAGTGCTCCCCACTTGTTAAAAACTAGTGTTATTCTCAGAATTTGCTAGCCTTGAAACTTGTACAAACCTTGCTTCCCTTTGTTGTTGTAGCATCTTCTCTTCTCCAAATAGGCATGAGCCTTGAGTTAATGTGTTTGGAATGTAAGTTGGTGTGGTGTGAACTTGTTATGTTGTATCATGGGCTGATTATTTCTGTATCTTCCAAGGCAATATCTCTGATTGGCCATTATTTTTACTCTTGTTTCGGTAACCAATCAAGGCTCTCTGCGTACTACCAATCTTGACGGTAGTTGTTTATGTTTCATTGAAGGCCATATTGTCAGCTAAGTTGGTTATTTGAGAAGCAGACGCCAGATGCTGCAGTGATCTCCTTGGTTGGATGTGTTTCTTACAAGCTGTGTGGCTGTGTCATTGAACTGTAATGTATGGTTCATATGATGGAAACAGTAGTTTGCTTCTTTATTTGATGCATGGGTATATCATGTGTAAATGACATATCAGGTTAGATCATTGCAGAGCACACACTAATCAAAACATCTACCTGTAACTATAGATTCACTTTTCTGTTTGGCTTCTATAAAGTATATTAATAAAATTGATTTGTCAAATACCAAAGCAACAAAGTTGTAACAGAAATAAAAAGGTATCATTGATAAGACATCAACTACAATCACTCAGTTTAAGCAGCACTATGTCTATAAGCCTTTTAGGCTTCAGCTAACAACTATTTTAAACAATAACAAACAGCTTATAAGCCTTCTTGACTTCCAGCCTACCCAACAGAAGATCACAGAAGCCAACTCGAGTCCAGATAGAGTTTCTCCCCGGCACTCAAATCGGCTGGAGTACCCAATGGATCATCTTCACCGCAAATTAAACGGCGATAATAACTAGTATTCATCATCTGTCCAAGTACTTGATCATGATTCTGAAATAGATTAGCAAAATAACGATCACCTTCGATAATCTCAGCATTCTTGTTATCACTTGGCTCATTTACTTCCACTGGTAGTAATGCGTTGTTTACAATATCATCATCGATGTACCCAGTCGTAGCTCTATTGTTCTCAAAACCGTCAACGCAAACCCTTGACTTCTTTCTTTCAAGAATCTCATCAATTCTTGATTGAACCTCATTCAATCGAATATCAACCGCCGCTAAATTGCACTTAGCCTCGTCCACAGACGACGAATACATCAAGAAACCCTCTTCTGTTTCATCATCATCCACATTACTCATTCCATCCCAAGAAACCGTCTGCACATCATCAAGTTTGACTCTCTTATTACTCTCGCTAACATTGACGTTGACCGACTCAGTTGACGATTTTCTCTTTTTGGATTGGGCTGATTTGTAAAGATCGATCAATGTTTGAATCGAAGCCCTATTATCATGATTCGGCCAAAAAACAAAACTCTGACCACTCGTTGACGAGATTAAAGATTCAGTTTCTTGATTCGGACATGTTATGACGATGCACGTGGGTGTGTCACATAGTATCGAAAGCTCAGAAGCCTGTTTCATCAACGAAGCGCTTCTACGCTTCCATTTCGCCATTCGTTCCTTGGGATCAGTCACGTACTTTTCACCAACCATCTTCGTCGTCTCACTCTCACAGTCTCACTGACTCAACTAAAACAGAATTTAAGGAAATTTGCTTCCTACGACTGTTTATTTATAGATTAGTTTAAGGAAGTCGATGTTCGGTTCTGAAATTTATTCCTAATTTTGTTTCGGTCAACGCAGTCAACGAATATTATTTCCAAATCACTTGACAGCCTGGACTCCGGAATTAGATCCAGTGCAGCTAAAGCTATTTGATGCGAGCCAAAACTACGTAGTTTTGGTAAAGGGTTCACTCAAAACGACATAGGGTTATAGCAAAAAACGTCAAAACGACGTCGTTTTGGCCCTCGCAGCAAATAGCAGCGCTGCACCGGATCCGAATCCCTGGACTCCGCGCATAATTAAGAAATGCCACGTAAGCTAGATTGGATTTGCAATGTGTTTAATTAAGTAATCATTGTTTCATCTCAGTGTAATAAATTCAGTCAGTCACATTAAATGCAGTTTTCAATCAAAAAAATGCAGTTTTCAATGAGCTGAAGAAAGATGTGATTCTAGAGACTTGTCTTTGTTGTAGATTCAACCTACAAAGTATTATTTCTTTTTGATGCAGATAGTATAAAGGAGATATTGCCAAAAGAGGAGGAATTTACATCACAGGCCAGCAAAATATACAGATTGAAGCGAAGAGATATCTTAACAGTCTAGGGAGTGGAAGCAAATCTATATTGAAACTGGCCGGATACCCCGCATTTTGTATTAGTGGTAAGCTACACTCTTGCTCTTCCAGAGAAAACTGAGAGCATTGCCCATTTTTCTTCGTGAGCCTGTCTTGCATCGCAGGTTACGTTCTGAATCAGGCATGGGATTTGGAGTGTCGATGATCTCAGGCTGAGGGAGAGGAAGTGACACGACAGGAGATGATTCACGTTGGCGCTGCTCCCGGAAGACCAAAAGGAGTTTTTTTGCTTTTTCCCTTCCTCTGTTTGTACCGTTTACTGAGATGGATACCAGAGAGGGGATAACGCCTTCTTGGAGAACTGTCTGGATGCACCTGGGATTTGAGTTGCATAGGATCAACAGGCATGCAGCTGCATTTTCCTGCTCGATGGGCTCTCCAGTGTCTAATACGCCAGAGAGAGCACCTATTAGGTTTGGGTTTGATGCCATTTCATCCCTCCCAGATCTGTTCACTGCCAAGTTTATAAGAACTGCAATTGTCTTTTCTGTCCAAGAGTTGTCACCATTATCTCCAAGGAGGGAGCAGAGGCCATCGACTATGCCGGCAGAAAGGAGACTGTGAACACACGACGGATTGGTGGAAAGGTTGAAGAGGGTATGTAATGCGTCAAGCTTGCACTGAGACTCGGTTTCACGCTGAAGCAACTGAATCATAAAGGGGATAGCATTACTTGAAACAATGACCGGTTTAGCCTCTTCAAGGCATGAAAGATTCAAGTAGACAGCAGTAGCTGATCCATATGACTTGCCGCTTTTTATCATTCTCTCAAGCAAAGGTATTACGCCAGATGCCAGAATCATTTCCTTGTTTCTGCAAATAAATGTTATGGTTAGCAATTAGCATTAAACACATTCCTAAGTGTCATAAAAGTTAACTATACTAGAATTCTTTATGGAAAATTTTATCAGATTACTAATATGATTCTCTAAGATCTTAATGAAAAATGTTTTGCACAAAAGTCACAATGAAGATGCCATATGTTGAATAAGAAAACACGGGCTGGTATTCTAAATATGGTATTTTTCTCATTATACCACCTAGACTTAATTATAGTCGACAGCTACGATATAATCAAATAGTTTCAAAAAAAGTCTAAAGTAATGCATATACATACCTATTATTGTTAACACAGAGGTTGAAAAGAGCCATCGCACCAATTTCTTGGGAAATTTCACTCTTTGCATGAAGAGCTGATTCTAAAAACTGCATTAACGCCTCAACAAATCCGTTAGCTCCCATGAACATTCGGGCCTCATCATCCTCCTTCAACAAGTGTCTTATTTTCTCCACTACTTCACATTGTTCCCTAAGATCACCACCCTCGCTTAGTATGGTGAGAAATTTCTCGTACCTTTCAAATATATTTGCGTCACTGTCATTATCTTCTACTTGCAGCGACCCATTTTCCAATTCATTTCTCTCAGTCTCCTCGCTAATGCAACTTTCTGCCAAGGGTAGTACCTTTATCCCCTTTGAAGAACCATGCTTTTTGGATAACTTCGAATCAGCAGACTCACTCTCAACCAGCCTCCAATAGTTTAGATCAAGAGACTCCGGAGGCTGATCAGGAACAGGAATTCCATTTTGCTCACACCAACTAGCAATAAGACCCTTAACACAATAGTTGGGGGTTAAAGAAAGATGAGTAAGCTGCTGCTGAGTCTTTGGGCACGTGTTATGACCATCACCAAACCATTTCTCTATGCAAACTCTTTCATATGTTTGTCCTGATGATATAATCACCGGGTCATACATGAGCTGCAACGATATCGGGCACCTCAACTCTTCTGGTGGAACTGGCATCTGTCCTGATCTCCTTACTGATGGCTTAAAGTTAAAAGAACTAAGTTTAGATAACTGCCTATCAAAGGCAAAACCAGTTAACCTTCCACCAACACCTTCCTCAAACACACCATGAATGTTAGGTGATCGTGGCGTAGATCCTGCCGAATCATTATCATCTGATATATCACTTCTGAACAACTTTGAGTACTTTCTCATTAAGTGTAAAAGATAGGCCACAATTGATTCTTTCCGTTTATCTTCCTCCATCCGGGCCCGATCAAGCAATCTCTTCAGTGCTCTTCTTTCACTAAGGGCAGTTCTCAAGGAGGTTATGCCAAGTTTTGACGCCGCTTGATGAAAAGATTCGATTTCAGACACATCATCGGAGTTGCTGTTGAATTTTCTACCTTGCTGAAGCAGGGAAATAATATCATCACCAATCTGTTTTTCTGACGGATCAAGAGCAAATGATATCCCTTTGAGTTCATGTACAATTTCTGATAACTGCAAATAACAGCACCCAACCAACATAAGTGTCAGTTTATACTATGTAATGAAACAGATGGAGGTAAATAAAACAAAAATCAAGATCAATATTTTTAAAGTTAAAATATTAATCATGCAATGTGTTTCTGTTCACCATAGTTTAGGTAAAGGTGACGCGCAAGTAAAAAAGATAGTACCTGACAACCAATAGAAGGTGGAACGATATCTTCCACACGGCGAAGACTTTCTTCAAGAGCATATCTTGACTTCTCAAACTTTGAGAGAACCGAATCCCCTGTTATAGCCTGAAAGATTATAGCAAAATTAGGTTGTTCAAAAGTTTGCAATACTGTTTGATGAGTAAGTGCAATATGTGACAAAGATTCTTACCAAGTAAAGTTTACTGCTGTCAGAGCAATGCTGGAGCGTGTTCTTTGTTTTCTCAAGTGCCAGATGCAATGAACAAAGGGCTTGAAGACCGGATGTGCTTCTAGGCCTCGCTGCTTCAATTACAGGAAAGATCCCAAATACTTTACAGTAAATTGATGACAAAATCTGACACATTTCTCCATGCAGCTGTAAGCCACCGAGTAAATAAGCATGATATATTAGTGATTGTACATGAAATTCATAATTAGAGAGACAAGCAAACATTGCCAAAATCATTGATAACACGAAAGAGATGCACCACAAAGAGAGCATCCAAAATTAAGGTTAGCGCCTTAGCAAAGCAGCACAAATTCATTTTTTATTAAAACTACTGAGGCAACATAATTAGTCAGGACACCATTTGCCATTTCATGCTGGTGAACAGATGATCCACTCATTTCTGGATATTCCAAAAAACTGGGACATAACACTTAAGTGAAGGCTTATACCTTAAAATCCGTGGATGCAAAAAATGTCTCTTCTACCTCATTAATATCCATATCGCAGCTCCTGGTCTCAATCCCTTTGGCAACTATATATCTCTGAAGTAAGAAAAATAAAAGATTCAGAAAACGCAAAGAAGATCAAACTGCCACATATTTTTGGTAACAACACGCCACCAGAATCACCACAGCAAAACGTCAAGATAAACTGAACAGGCCAAGATTCAATACACACAAAAATAACCAAATCTAAGAAAATGGAGGCTATCCATCACCAATTAATCTCTCCTTAACCATCACCCGCCTAATTTAGCATCATTCAAACACAAAACAACAAATACAACATTAAAACAACCCAAGAAGACAAAGAACTCAAAGCAAAAGCCACTGTTTCTGATGACAATCACCAGATCAATTACTCCATCTTTCTAAACCTTAATCATCTCATTAACGCATTTCATCAAACACCTACAATCCAAAATCCATCAACACCAAAAAAACAAAAAACAACGACCTTCTAGTACAAATCCTTCACCAAACAATTACTCCAATCTATCAAAATCAAACCCCTCCACAATCTTCCAATTAAATCATTATAAAAATACGTTTTTTCAAACAAATCGCAACAGAATAGCATCGACACGCTGTCCAGTTTACTAATTTTAGACCATCAATTAAACACGCATACGTACCAGATTCGAACTACGAGCTTCCTGAAATCGCATTGAGAAGAGAGTGTGGAAAAAATGGGATTTTTCGAGATTGGATTTGGTCGCATTTGAGGTCGGATGGATCGAGAAGAGAGCGAAAGTCACGCAAAGGACGGAGGAGTGCGAAGAGGAGAAAGTGTGAGAGGCGTGAAATGGAAGATTGGAATATTAATTTTATTATTTATTATTTTATGTGGGTCTGGTGAATAATTAAGATTTTTAGGTTTTTTATTATTTATTTTTGAAATTTAATATGCGGGATTAATAAATGAAAATGTTGTGTCGGGCCGACATTTTGCCGACCTCATATGGTTTGTCGTTTTTAGATGGGTGGAGGGAAACTATTGGATTCACTAAATCCCGATTTTGCCCTTTCTTGGCTTTGTCATGTCGCCAAGTTTTTTATATAAAATTTCATCCTGGAAAATACTTGAACTGCCAAATTTTATCTTTAAAATAAGAATAAAAATATTTATTAATTATAAAAAGAATAAAGCCTAAAGGTATAAGGGGTATAATGGGAATATTTGAACAATGTGATTCGGTGTTGGACTGTGGCAGCGAGTGTCGCCATTTAAATAGTACGGAAATATCTCGAATGGAAAATTTGGCAGAAAATGTTTCTTGAGATTCGGAATATACACGTGGCCATGTTCTACGCCGCACGATGTTCATCAGATCCGTATACTGCGGCGACGTCGTACCAATTCTAATTGTTGCTATACTGGCCACTGGTGTTTAGGAGTAGCTAATTTGACAAAGCCAATAAAAAACTTTACTTTACTAGTGGAATAAAAATATTGTACATGGTCGATCACATTGTTACAAACATAGGAAAATAATTCGGGTTTTGAAACTATCCACTTTAAGGACGTCACTAAAATAAAGACACCAAGTTGTTTGGTTGGCCATGAAACGTCATGTTTCAATAGATAAAATGTATTACGAAAAATGTCGATTATTCTTGGTGTTTATTGAGATCTCAAAAGACAAAAACGATTTCATATCCGAGTCTTCTCCAATTTTGAAATCTTGTCGCTTTAATGACATTTTGATAAATTTATCAAAATATCATTGAACTGAAGTTCAACTGATGATTGGGGTGTATAGCAAAGCTTATAGTTTTGTGTTCATTTAATTGCATTACCCCTGAAAACAACAATTTAAAACTCTCAGGATAAGATCCAAATCATTTATCAAAATTAATATTTAGTAGCTGCAACAGTGGAATGGGAAATAAGAAGAAAACAATAGTTGAAGCATTACATTAAGAAGTCAGAACCACGTTATTGTAACATGAATACTTGAGAAATTGCTTCAATTATTATGCATAGAAAATAAGTTATAATAAAATAATTTTATTAAATATAGAAGGTCGGTCCACTAAATTCGAAGCATATGTTGACCAACAATAATAGCTAACATGTTACATGTAGCAACAACATTTGTTGTCGCTTATTCCGACAGCTTATAAATTTTCTAGAGCAGCCATTATTTTCATATATCCGAGAGTATCTATTTTCCACAAAATGGGAAGATTTATTTTTTACGAATCTCCCTATTAAGAATCCGGAAGCAGCTTTTGACGGTTTCAAACCGTCACCCACGATCTCCCAAACCGTCACCTCCCGAACCGTCACCACGAGCTCCCAAACCGTCACCCACGATCTCCCAAATTGTCGCCCACGATCTCCCAAACCGTCACCTCTCAATCTTAAGTTAACTCGGTGTGGAATGATTTGTAGTTTTTAAAAAATTAAGGATAAGGGATCAGTTTTTAAAAAACCACTGGAATCCCTAATTTTATACATTAAATGAATAATTATTTCATTTAACTATATTATAAAATTAAAATTACAACCACTAGTTTTACTAATGCCAAAACTCTGCGAGTGCATCAAATAAATTATAAGTATTATTTAAGAAAAATAATAAGTGTGAAAGTGCATTTGATGATAATTACATGTGAAATTAATTTTGTTATAAAAAATAGATATTTTAATTTAGTCTGATGCCATAGGTAAGTGGGAACTTAGGCTGTTGAGAATGGTTTGATGAGTAGTCAATTGATCAGTGAAATGCAAGTCAAAGAGTCGGTGACGTGTCAACAAACGAAAAGGAGTCAAAGTCTATATTTTCGGATTGTAGGTGATGACTTCCATAAGTTAGACAACTGCTGATTGCTCTTTGGTCAAACTTAAGCAGTGTCCTAATCCGATTTAATGTTGTTTGTAATCAATGATCATCATGCATTTAGAGTTAACCACTGATCTGATGATTTGCTTTTATATTTACAATGAAGAAACTTAATCAAATGTAAGTTTTTTCCTATAATTATTTAATATTTAATTTTATTATGCAAAAGAAGAGCAGTAAGAACTGACATGGGAGCACATGATTTACATGCACAAAAGGTTTCAAGTTGTGATGAAACTAATAACCTATTTTCAAGGTCATGTAAAAGGAAGGGAATGTGGTGCAACTCAAACCACACAAGCAAAACTTGTGACAAAAATGTCAATGGGGATGTCTCTGTCGACTTTAATATAGGTTAGATTCACTCGTTTAGTTTAAATTCATCTTTTAAAATTAAAAAACTTAGTATTTCTCACTTCAATTTTTTTGACAATTTTATTTAGTAAATTTGACTATTGTAATGTTGAGATGTAAACATTTTAATAGCAAGGTAGTTCAACAGTTAAAGCATAGGACTGTGCTAGTGTGCTTCATCATCCTCTTGAAGCAAACATCTGATGCAATTTGGATATGTGATATTGACCAAAAGCAGACGTCTAATGGAACATCATATGAGACCATTGACTGACACATTAAATATCATACAAAATGGGGAAGTTGTATGTTTAATAACTTGGTGCATTAGGGTTTCATGTTGGTGCATTGTCAACATAAAGTCTAATCTATGGACAATAAATCATACGTATGCTACTTCATGTGAAGAAATAGCAGTATTGTAACGATATCTATTGCTTTAACTTGTTCATCAGCAGTCTACTTGTGTTCACTGTTCCAAACAACAAAAGAAAGAAAACACAAAATCAAACAAATCCCCAAAAGCTGGAAAGCTCCCCACCCCTCAAGCCTCAACGTGACAGTGCTATATTTTTTTGATCAGTCATTTTCAATCTTTTTGCACTGTTAGCTTCCAAGTGTGGATTCATGATTGAAGATCATAATTCATGATTCTTCGCAAATCACACTAGCACAAATTGTAGCCAAAATGATCATAATGCTAATTGCTCTCTCCTATATACTGGAAAGCGAGAACAGTAACGGTCGAAGACATTTTATTAACTTTTTACGACCCTTTCCTTTTTTATTTTTGTTCTCATCCGATGAAATTTCATGATTTAAACGTTGATAAACACCAACGTCAGTGCATATAACAACACTACAAATTCTAAATAAAAGGAAAATAAATAATAAATAATTCAGTAATTAAAAGTAGTTTTTATTAAATATATGATTGAATTTGAAAAAAATAAACTTTAGCAGTTGCACATAAAACAGTCAATACATTCAAGATTTAAACAACTATGGATATTTGAAGAAATTTGAAAAGGCACAATTTGGGCTGAGGGTCGGCCCAACATCACGCCCTTCCCTTCGATTTGGAGTTTGTGAATTTTGGAGATATCAAATTCGGTAGTGTTGTGATTCAGGGGTTTCGGTAGATGCTGATGCTTTTGCCTAATTTTCTTTTGTAGTTAGCTTTTGTATGTGGAATTGTTGAAGTTTTGTTGTGTTTTTGATTGCGTTAGAATCATGGTGATTATGCTGATTTGGATAAAACAACTTTGACACTGGAGCCTGAGGATTCTGGTTGTGGAGGATTGATTGTTCCGGGAAAGGATCGAGTTGTTTTCAGGCCGTCTGGAAATAAATCTTTACTGGGTAGGATTTGATACACTTGCTGATGCTAAACATGCTGAATCTGGAGCATTTAAGGTCCCTAGAGAAAAAGTCTCATCTATAGAGGAAGAAGATACGGTAATTTCTGAAGAAGCAGATGACAGTGGTGTAACAATGAAGAATAGTAATAGAAGATACCGTGGAATTCCTTCGGGATAGAGTTCCCGTGCAGGTTTGTTTTGTTTTTTTGGAGTTGGTTGTAATTTAACACGGACAACTTTCACGCCACATGTATAGGCTATTTACGAATCTACCTGTTGCAAGGTTTATAGTTCATACGTTTAGCTTGCTAAGAAGGAAATTGGTTGTGTAACAAAATGAAGAGCTGGTGTAGGGGTTAATTAGGAATCTACTTGTTTAAGTGGTTTATGTAACCATTACTATTGTTTTTCCCTAATCATCTTGTTATTTGACACCTGAGAAGAAAGAAAAAGCTACATTTTTATGTCTTGCATAGGAGTCAATGACGCGCAAGTCATCTTAGTATACGACTTGGGGCTTTAAGAGTGGGTTTTAAAGGTTTAAGCTTACTCTTCCTACTCTATGTTATGTGCGTAGTTTCCCTTTGTATCCTGTCCTGTTATTTTTCTCATATTATAATGGAATGGTTGGGCGAGTTTTCACAGATTCCCTGTCCTTGCATGGATTTTCTTCTTTTAGAATGTAGATGTTTGATATATATGGACATAATTACTTAGTTTGTATTTGATCATTACAGAAAATACCGTCACAGACGTAAATGATCTGTCGAGAGGTCGCAGTTTAGACACAAAGAAACACAATGAGGTATACATTTTATTCCATCATGCTATTTTTCTCGATGCTATGAGTTAATAGAGAATAACTGAACAATCAATAAACTTCTTTTTGCAACCTTCTCATTCTTATTGTATTAGTTTGTTATAGCTTGCGTAAAACATCAATGAGCTATTTTTTTGTTTAATTCAGTACCCATCTTCATCAACTGGAAGTCCAAGAAGTGGTAGATCAAGGTCCAGAGGCTACGATACAGATGATCATCGTTGTAACAGAAGAGATTCATATTAAGACTGTAGATTGGAAAATAGGAATGTAAGACAGAGACATGAGAATGACCGCTATAGTAGAGAAAGTCATGATAGAGAACGCCGATATTACGGTGAAGATTACATGAGAAATTCAAGTAAATACGAAAGCCCAAGAAGAACACCAGGTAATTGCAAATCTATCATACTAATGTGCTTGTATGTTTATCACTCAGCTCTGACGTGAATCTTTAATTATGAAATATCATGTCTCTACGCAATAATGTGTTTCAGTTCTCTGAGATATCATCCCATTATGTGCATTTTTATGAAAAAGAGGATGACACACAGATCAGTTTTATGTGTTTCCTCTACAGTCTACAGACCTAAATTAGTCAAATTCACACGTAAGTTGCACATGCTCATTAATGCGCTGGCACAATATGGTGCGTCCAAAATGCAAACAGTAAATGCAATCAACGGTTGCAAAGGGGGATCCATGGATCCATGAAAAGGGGGGTTCCACATGATACTTTCCCAGTTTATGTATATGTCTGACATAATTTAATTTTCTGACAGGCCAAACCGCTTCTCCTTGGGATTATACTGCACCCTCTCCAACCCCAATAAGGGCTTCTGGGTCTGCTAATCATCAGTAAGATCCTCGAGCCATAATTATGGCTCTCGTCAGCCTTCGGTTTCTATGAAAGGATCACAAAATCTGCAGGTAATACACTTTGGAATCCAATCAATTTACTGTTAACTCATCTTAATATCAGGGCCTTGATCAGTTATATATATTATATGACTTCACTTATGTTCTCCTGCAACATATGCAGGCTGAGGACGATGAACCCAAACATGAAATTACTGAAAGCATGCGCTTAGAGATGGAAAACAATGCTGATCTGGCATGGTAATTTTTTCTAATCGTTATGCTTGTGGTTTAAACTTATTGATACATCCATGAGATAGATGTCATGTGATGTACCTAATATTTGTAAGTGTTTGCAAAATTATTTGGTTGGAAAATGTTTTCCTTGATTGCTGGTAAGAGCTTATGAACACGATATGTGCAAAAGACATTAATACACGAGAATTTCACTATAGTTTAGGCATCTTCATGTTTATTAGCTTTGGCTCCGACCTACCAAGATACGTAATCAAGAGCAACAAGTATTTAAAAATGGTAAAAAAATAGGAAGCGGTCCCAAAATCAATACCTCATACAGCATAAATATACCTCTGATGAGGTAGTTCACTATGTAAGTGTTCTATGGTATCTTACCTTGTTCTCAAACTAGTGAAATATGGAAGAAAAGAACAAGACAAATGGTTAGGAGAATGAAGCAAGAAGAGAGATTGTATTTCATTTCATCTTTTTGTTTTGATTACATCAATATGTCTCTCATACAAGTCTATTTATACTACTACATGATGCAAATGAAAATACATATTATTCCTCCAAATAAATAAGAATAAAGATGAGAGTTATAATGGGAGAGTAATAGACTATTATGATCATAACAAATGACATAATAATCATGCATTTTATATCTCATTCAAGTCATCCATATTATTGATTTTATAACACTCCCCCTTGGATGACTTGTACACATGTGTTACCTCATTAAAAACCTTGTTAG